>JARFYF010000062.1:3434977-3446274 GCA_030265395.1 Rhina ancylostomus | reverse complement strand
CACCAGAAACCATCTAAAATTGGATGTGTTATTAAAATGAAATATGAAATGACATCCCAATTGACTGATTGGGTTACCATTTGTAATAATATTACTTGCTTGGGGGCAAATGTGTTAGGTCTATTTTTTCATAAGTCAATATTTTCTTCTTTAGAAATCAAAATAAATTAATACTTTCCTGCTTTGTCTGGTTGTAAATTGACAGTCTTAGTCCAACTTTAAAAACACTTAATCCCATTAACTTCCAGAGATCAGTGCAAGAAGTGAAATGTAGTTTTATCTGAAGATTAATCCATGAATATTTTGGGAATACTTGGCCAGTCAGTCAGTACCTACGTAATGAGAAGCAGGGTTAATGCTTCTGGCTGATCACCTTACATCAGTTATAATGTAAGCAAGATCTTCTGAGTATCCTCCTATTATTGTGCCAGTATCTTCGATATTAGGATACTTGTAAGGTGATTGTGAGATACTCATGAGAATTGAATGGAGGTGCACTGTTTAATTTATGCAATGATAGTAACAAGAAGAATTTGGACTTCCTTGGTCACTTTAGAAAACTTTCACAGACAGATCAGAAAGGAGAAAAGGATACCAAGCAAGTGGAAGAGTTAGGAGGAATGGTTGAAAGAATGAGAGCTGGAAGAGGTTTTAAAATTGAGAAGAAAAGTCACATTTATATGCTTGTATGGAATTTCCTTATGGAAAGCCACCAGTTATTTTTAGTTAAATAAGTTAATAGCTTTGCTAATAAAAATGTGGAAAAAAAAGAATTTCATATTAATGTCAGTTTTAATTATACACAGCATAATTTCAACCCAGTGCATTATTGAAGAGTGCCCCACCTAAAACACCAGCCTATTATTCTCCTTCAGATACTGATCTGGAGACCTGTGCTTTTTTAGAATGTTTCTATTTTTATTTTAAGTGCTAACCTTCATCTTATCTCACTTTTATCCATTGCATGCTACCTCAGCAAAGGCAGATGATGCAACATATTTCGCGGAACCATTGAATGAAAAGAATTTGCTTCATTCTCCTCCCCGTGACAGCTGTGAACAGTTATAGCTCTTACTTTTTCAGATCTCTCCCAGGTGATTTGACAAACATACCTGAACCTCAGAGGTTTTGGTAGTTAAAAGAGGATCTGGTTCAAGAACCAGTGAGTCACTTTGCATCTCTGCTGTTTTCATGTTTCTGGCTCCAGTGCCCAAGCTGGATGAAACAAAATACCACTGATGCTGTCACACTGTGACATCTGCTCAGATGCAAAGATCAAGATCCAAAGGGAGAGGTGGGGGTTCAGGGTTCTTGTTTGGTCACCCCACAAACCACTCACTCACACTGAACAATGGAAGGTAGGCAGATGAAAATGGTATCATTGGATTTTCTGGCTACTCAAGGTTACATTGTTCAGTTTTTGAGCTAAACTCCAAACTAGAGGGCAACTCAGTAAAATGTTTGATTTAGTGCCACGCTCTGTTTCAGTCCCTGCACAATTTTCCCTCAGCAGTGTGTGTGCTGGCAGTGCTCCGTCTATTCATGTTGGATGCAAAGCAACAATTGGATGCAAAGTGGTCAAAGCAACAATTCTTAAAGGGACTATCGCAGAATGTTCCAGAGAATGTGACCTTAAAACCAGACTTACAAGTCCCTTCAACCCTGCTAATATCTTCCTGTGTTCCCCCAGCACTGTTGGCTATTGTTGGTTATTAAAGTACTCAAAAACTTCAATGGGGGATGAGGGTGCAGATGAATTTACCAAAATAGTACTGGAATGAAGGACTTCAATTATGTGGAGAGAACAAAGAAGCTGTAATTAACTTTCGCTGTTCTCAGCAAGACAAAAGAAGATTCAGAAGAGATGTTTAGCAGAATGAAGGGTTTTGGTAGAATAAATAGAGGACTGATTCTAGTATTGAGAACAAGAGGACACTAACTCACACCGTCACAGCTATCACTTCTCCTCCATGGAGAAACCTATACAATTGCATTTAGTGTGATTTTAAAATGGAGGCTGAATTTTATCTGGGGACATGAGAGATTACAGATGCTGGAAATCTGGAGCAACACACAAAATGCCGGAGGAACTCAGCGGGTCAGGCAGCATCTATGGAGGGAACTGGACAATCGACGTTTTGAATCGAGACTCTTCATCGATCCTGAAGAAGGGTCTCATCCTGAAAAGTTGACTGTCCATTTCCCTCCATAGATACTACCTGACCCGCTAAATTCCTCCAGAATTTTGTGTATTGCTACTGAATTTTATCTGGTGCCTAGCTCCATTTCTCTTATACCCACTAGCCCCTCCACATATGATCACTACATTTGCTCTCAACTAGCTGTGTACAACTCTGTGGTCTGCAAGAATGAAGACATTGTGTCTGGCATACCAGGCACTGAACCTTGCCACCTGTATACAACCCAATGAATTATTATGTCACTTACAGTTGTTGTCCTCTTTCTGACCTGGGAATTCGCAAATAAGAAATAAGCCTCTAATTCTCCTTGGGGTGTGGTACTGTACAGCAATTAGACCATGTGGTTTTAAAGGCACACATAGGCTCACTTCAGTGGTAGACAAGAACAAAATGCAATGCAATGGTGTAAAGCCGTTGTCATTCTAAAATTGAACCTTCTCTATTTTAACCATGACCAATGACAATGGAGACCTTCCATTGGTATAATTATCCTACTGGAAGCAGAGTGCTTGGCTATTCTCATGAAGTAAATAACAAGCTATTTGGCTCTGAGTCTTCTGGTGTGAATTCAAACAATAGTCACAAATGAAAGTTGATAGTGTGAATGTAAATGGGAGTAAGTTCAAGAAAGTCTGTGACTGGCAGAATCAGTTGACCAATTTGCTTTCTATTGTTTTGGGAAATTAACCACAGTATTTCAGACATAAGTTCACAATTAGCCATGCTGAAAAGTCATTCTTCCTTCAGATAGTGTACCATGATCTGAATGGATTGGTGCTTAGGATAATTGATCAGGCAAAATGAAGATTGCAGTTGTTGGGACATTTGTAATGAATATTTCAAGGCCATTTCTATACAGCTTCATAGAATTATATATTGTAAAAGGAAGCCTCTTGATCAATCTGTCCTTAACAGTCCTTTGAAAGAGCTATGCCATTAGTCTCAGTCCTCTGCCCTTTCTCCATGGTCTTGTAAGCATTTACCTTTATCAACTATCATTAAATGAGTTTCTACAAATCTTTCAGCGAGTGCATTCTGGATCACAACTAAAGAAAATTATCTCTGATCCTCTAAGCAAAGACTTTCTGTCCTCTTGCTCTTGGTACTAGAATCAGTTATTTATTCTACCAAAACTCTTCATCCTCCCGTTAAACTTCTCTCTTGAATCTTCTTTTGTCTTGCTGAGAGCAGCAAAAGTTAATTACAGCTTCTTTGGTCTCTCCATTTAATTGAAGCCCTTCATCCCTGGTACTATTTAGGTAAACTCCTCTGCACCCCCATCCTCCATTGAAGTTTTCGAGTAATTGAATAACCAACAGCAGCCAGTGCAGTCTTGCCATCGCAGCTGTGTGGATATTAATTTAAATAAAACAAAAAGTCTTTTGGAAGATCAGAGTGTCGACTGCTGTCAGAAGAATGAGTTCTCTTATTTGCCAAGTTTACCCCAAGGCTACAGGTGTTATAAAAATTGATTGACATGAAGAATATTAAGTGTACAGATAACGAGAGTCGAAGTATTGATTCATGGCCACAAGTATACCTGCATATGTTGGCAAATTTGAGAGTGAATGGATTGGTGCTTAGGATAATTGAGACATTACTTCCCACCTGTCCAAGTCTTTGAAACATACAATATTCTTCTGGATCTTGATAGGGTAGATAAATAGATGATGATTTTCATGGCTGGGGTGTCTAGAAACAGGGGTCACAGTCTCAAAATAAGGGGTCGACCATTCAGGTTTGAGATGAGAAAATATGCCTTTACCCAGAGGGTGATGAATACATGGAATTCTCCACCCAGTGAGCTATGAGGGCTCAGTCACTGAGGGCATTTAGCAGAGGGGTTGGGTGGGTTTCTCTATATTAAGGGAATCAAGGGGGATATGAGGTTAATGCAGGAAAGTGAGACTTTGATAAAAGAGCAGCCATGATGCTCGTACAGCGAGCACGAGGGGCTGGGTGGCCTTTTCCTGCATCAGTTTCTTAGGTTCTGTTATCTCAACCGAACGAGTATCCTTTGTCTGAAGAGTGGGAAAATATTTCTTGATTTTATACATTGATAATGAAAGCAAGGAAATGCAGTTAAATTCATACAATGCATTATTAGACCCCCAGATGAAGTACTATGTTCACCTTTGGGGGGGGCCCAAATGAGGACAACGTTTGGGCAAATTTGAAGTGTTCTCTTGGACTTCTTAAACCTGAATGGGCTATTAGATTCAGTCATAGTCCACGTCAGACAGCATGGAAATTGCCCTTGCTGCCCACCAAGTCCACACTGACCATCAAGCACTCATTTACACCAATCCTAAACTAATCTGATTTTATTCTCCCCACATTCCCTTAAATCCTCCCCCAGATACTACTACACACCTACATACTGGGGATAACTTACAGTGGCCAATTAACCTGCACACCTACACTTCTTCAGGATGTAGAAGGAACTTAGGAGAGCACCAGGGATCACTAAATTGCACTGCTTCAGTACGTGCACATGCATACCCACACATGGTCACATGTATATACATTTCTAATGTCATGGTCACAGGGAGAACATGCAAACCACATAGATAGCAGCGGGTTGCTGAAACAATGAGGCAGCAGCTCTCCTACCTGCCCCACTGTGTTTCCCTACTGAGGCAGAGCCTGTTACATTATAGGCATAGGGGGCATATGTGAATATACAGTATTTAGATATGACCGTGTGTGAATGTGTAGGGGTATTTATGTTCATATGTGTCTGTCTTTGAATTGAAGCAGCATAATAGCCTTTTCTACAGCCATATCAGTGTTTATTTGAACACTTCTTGTTCCCAGCATTTGAGAGTTGACTTAACTATGTGTCAGCCATTGTTATTGCACATTCCTTACTGCCAAACCACTAATTGAAGGGAAAAGAGAAATTTATCATTTGATGTCTGAGTGATTCTTGGTCATAGAGGAGGATTACTGGCTTTTTCCCTGCATAAATCAGTGTTACTATGTTGAACTTGTTTTCAGTCATGTACATTGCAGCAGGCTGAAAACTATTCTATACCAAATTTTCTGTGAACATTGCAGATCCAGTGACTTGAGGTGCACCAAAGTGCCTACTGTCTTTACACTGAACTCTGAAATTTATTCCATGTGGTCATTAAAGAGACAATCCACGTGCCATCAAGTAGAAAAGAAGTGGCTGAGTCAAGTTGTGTGATTTCTTTAATTGATGGAGATGACATTACTTCCTCTTCGAACTAGGAAAAGAAGGAACTTTCATTTTCATAGTGTCTTTCACTTCACAATATTCCAATTGCTTTATCGTCAGTTAAATACTTTCAACATTTAGTCACTGCTGTAGTGCAGGAAGTTTGTGCATAAAAGGGTCATAAAAACCTTCTGTGTTGTATGACTCTATAACAACCAGTAATGTGCCATATTTTTATAGTAATGTTGTTTATGGATAAGTGTTATTTAAGACTGGGGCAAATTCCCCTGCAGGTGGTGCTGAGTGATATTCTAAGCACATTAGATGAGACAAATGGAGTCTTAGTTTAACATCTAAAACATATTGTGGCACACCATTAGTGCTGTATCAGCCTAGATTACATGCTCCAGTCTCTGGAGTAAAGGTTGAACATGAGTGTTAGCACTGGACCAGGGTGAATGAATGATAAGAGAATAGGAGACAACCTCAAAAAAACCCTACGTTACTCATCCTTAACCTGTTACCTCCTCTTTTGCCATTTCCAGTGCTAGGCTGTACATGCGCTTGCCCTTTGTTTCTTGAAGAAAAGCTGCAGCCTGCCCACATCCATACATCAGTAGAATTGCTGCAGAGCTCGTCGGTCACAGAATGCTCAAGAGCACCCCTCACAATTTTCTCCTCAAATTTTCAGCACCAACCTAATCTGCACAGTGTGACCTTTATCTCACAGGCACTGTGGTGCCAGACTCTAGGTCCCTGAGGATATTTAAGCAAAGATCAGATTTTTAAAATCAGACTCAGCTGAAAGTTTTCCCTGCTTCGTAGTGAGGTTCTTCAGGGAATGCATTGGCTATAAACAATCATTGCATTGTATTGGGTAATCTGTTTACAACATGTCACACAACTCGGAGAATCCAAAATAGAAGCATGGAGAATAGCTTTCCCTTCAGCTGCAGCCTTCTCTGCACTGCAAAATAAAACTGGTGCTGGCAGCCCTCCAATACCCCAACCAGCTGGCCAGCCTTCCTGTGTGAGCCTTGACAGAAAGTTTCAGAATGCTGTTCAGCACCGGGCATCATGGTTCATTTACTGGACCAGCAGCAAGCCAGAGGCATGGACTGCGGACGTTACTTCAAATCAACTAAGAAAATCTGTAGTAAAAAAGAAACAGGCATCAGTAATAGTAACTATGAATTTTTTGGTTTGTTGTTAAAGAAAACCCTTCTGCTTCGTTGATGCCCTTATATTTGCTGCCCTTCCTTGGTCGGGCTGATATGTGATTCCAGACACAGCAATGTTTCCTTTGTTCTTAGTCTGTTGGAATTGAGGATGACTTGCTTCCTCTCTGGTTCGACCAGTTCTGAGGTGGTCAATGAGGCCAGTGTGCGACTGCAGACTCTTCCACAGATGGGGCAGCGGGTGGGTAATTCATGAGGTGGTGCACTTCTTCCACTGCTTCTTCAGTGTGCTCCTGATGCTATGTTCTCCATACCATCCCAAATGCTCCATCTCTGCTTTGAGTAGTCATGAGCCAGAGGTTCCCAGAGTCAGTGGGAACGTGCATTTCTTCAAGGAAGGTTTGAGCACATCCTTGAATGTTTTCCTCTATGTCTGCCTGCTAATCTCTTCCTATGACAGAGGTTGGAATGGAGTGTCTGTTTAGGAAGTCTGGAGTTGGGCATGTGTGAACAATGTGATCTGCCCAGCATAACTGACTGAGCAATGCAGTTGACACACAAATGCTTCTCAGTCCTGGGATGGCAAGGATTGAACAATAAATACTGATCTTCCCACAAATGCCACATCCCGTGAATGATTTTAAAACAAAAATGACACAGCCAAAGTAAGAACTTGTTCCTGTCTGATACTGACTATGGATTTTATTGGAATTTTTGAAAACAGAAATAAGGACCCAGTGTTTTCTCCCATTTATTTTCTGCAAGATGTAGAGACCAGTTATAGCAGCCTGGTCAGTGCATTTAATGTCATTCTGAATGTGACTGGCCTAACTGAGTCTCTGGGAATATCTTTTGGAATGTTTCATCACCCAGCCACTTTTGTATTAAACAGATAATCACCAGGCACATTTATCCTGCACTTTATTTTTGGCCCTATCTTGACCCTTCTGTTCTTCGCATTGTTTTGCCGCTAATGATTTGAAATATTTTAGTGGAGCACAGTTCTCTCTTACAGCTCTGCAAGAGAGGTACAAGTGTAAGGGGACTCCAGTATGATTACAGTTGTAGATAAGGTGGAATGAAACTCGATAGTATTGTATTCTCTAGTACGACTGGCCCAGTAAAGATCAAGTTGGAGATGGCATATATCTGATGTGACTGGACTGGTTAAAGTAGGGTTAGAACTGCATATATTTGCAAGATATGGAGTTAGGTCACAGATTGGTCATTGAATGGTAGAATGGGCTCAATGGGTTACAAGTTCCTCTGATGTGATGTGATTAAGTGGTGTAGGTGATGTATGTGAATCCTGTCAGCTGGTCATATTGAGGGTAGTAGGAGATGCTTGGGTTCAGGCAACTTGAGAGAGCATATATTTGAAATAGGGAGATGCAGGAGACTGCAGATGCTGGAATCTGGAGCAAAAAGGCAAACTGCTGGAAGAACTCGGGGGCAGGCAGCATCTGTGGAGGCAGAGGGATGGTCAGTGTTTCAGGTCAAGACCCTGCATCAGGTCTGAGAGAGGGGCTTTAAACTGGCTATCTCCCCTTTGAACTCTCAGTCCTGATGCAGGGTCTCGACTGGAAACATCAGCTACCTCTCCATCCCCACAAATGCTGCTTCCAGCAGTTTGATTTTTGCTGTAGAGTTGAAATATGATCACTTGAGTCTTAAAACCTATTCCTCCTTCCGTGGTGTTACTCACATACACACACATACAATCAAACATCCAACATCCAATGCCTGTGACTTTGATGGGAATAATGTGGGAAGTGATGTATATAACAAGGTGCAAGTTTACATTACTACTGTTACTAATGATAAAAACTGGTAATGCAAGAAACACTCAGTAGGTCAGGCAGCGTCTGTGAAAGGAGAAACCGAGTTTCCTCTCTCCTGTTTTACTCCACTCTTCCTGACTTTCATAGGAGTTGGATTGTGGCAGGAATAGATTAGCAGGAAGTTGACCATGTAAGACCAGGACAGATTTGGGAGCTGACAATACTTTCAAGGACTTTGGAGAGTAAAGGAACGTTGGAGGTAGGTAGGGAGGTAATTTGCAAGGATGGAGGGGTTGAGTTCTTATTTAAGTGAAAAGTAAGGACAGCTGATTTGAATGAGAGGGGAGGATCTGAGGTGAAAGAATCATTAGTGTGTCAACTTGAGTAGGAAGTTGAACAGGTAGAATTTTCATTAAAGCATAGAGTTCGTAGCACAGAATAGGGCCATTCAGTCCATCCAGGTCCATGCTGGCTAAAAACAAATATTTGATTAATCTCACTTCCCACCCCTTGGTCCATGGCCCTATTGATGATGGTTCTTCATGTGTTCATCCAGGCACTTTTCAGATGTGGTAATGGTTTCTGGCTCCACCAACCTCTCAGTGAGGTTCAGACCCTGACCACTTGTTGAGTGTTGCTGTTTTTTCAACACCCCTGTAATCCCTCTACCAATTAACTTAAACACCTGTCTCTGGTAAGGAAAATAGGTACTTTCTGTTTAACCCTATCTAGGCTTCTCATAATGTCATACATCTCAATATGGAGACTAAAGCAGTCTTCAGTCTCCATTGCTTCAAAGAAAATAACCCCAGCTTAGTCAGCCTTTCTTTGTAATTATAATTTTCCAGCCTTGCAAATATTGTAAATACATCATCTGATGTAAATACATATTTGACATGCAACCTTTTGCCTCCACATGCTGCTTGACCTGCTAAGTTCTTCCAGCGTTCTGCACGTGTTCCAGAATTCTGGTCTCTTGTCTTCATTGTAAATGTGCTCAGCATCCTCTCTAATACTCTCATGCCCTTCCTGTGGTGTGGTTTCCAGGACACAGGACCCCTCTCATCAGGCAGAAGGTACAAAGGCTTGAAAGAACATACCACCAGACTCAAGGACAGCTTCTATTCCACTGTCATAAGACTATTGAATGGTCCCCTAGTATGATAAGATGGAGTCTTGACTTCACAATCTACCTCGTTATGACCTTGTACCTTGCTGTCTGCCTGCACTGCACCTTCTCTATAACTAACACTTTATTCTGCACTCTGTTATTCTTTTATCTTGTACTACCTCAATGCACTGTTGTAATGAATTGATCTTTATGAATGGTATGCAAGACAACTTTTTCACTGTACCTCAGTACATGTGACGATAATAAACCAATTTACCAATCTATCTGTGGCCTAACTAGTGCTTTATATATCTCCAGCATGACCTCCCTGCTCTTGTATTCTGTACCTTGATCAACAAAGGCTGACAACCACAACAAGAGCCTCTGTTCTTCTACACTCCACTTATCATGCATTCCTTCCCATGCTTTCCCTCCACAATCACAAAATATACAATGTGGAAGGAGGCCATTTGGCCCATCATATCCATGCTGGAAGGAGAAAAACTCCCTAAACCAATCCCACCTTCCAGCACATGATCTAGACCCCAGCAGATTCTGGCTTTTCATGTACACATCCAGGGGCTCCTTTAAACATGCTGAGGGCTTCTTCCTAGAAGTGAGTTCTGGACCCATGGCCACTAAGTGATTCTCCCCTCTTATCGATTACTTTAAATCTATGCTCCCTGATTTTTGATCCCTCAGCTGAAAGAAATAGGCCCTTCCTATTAATCCATCTTGGTCCCTTATAGTTTTATATATCTTAGATACGTCTCTCCTCAGCCTCGTTTGTTCCAAAGAGAACAACACCAGCCTAAATATTCTGTCCGCATAGTTACTATTGTCCAGTCCTGGCAGCATCCTTTTAAATGTTCTCTGCACCTTCTCCAGTGATATGTCTCTCCAGAACTGTATGCAGTAGCCAAGTATTATCTCTCTAAATCGAGTTTGATGTGACTGGACTGGAGGGCAAAATGACTCTGTAGGTTCTGCCCAGGTGACGACAGGGTTCCAGTCCTGAGAACTGCTTGTAATCCGAACAGTTTGTAAGTCAGAATTGTGGCTGCTCAGCAATATATTTAAATAAAAACATAGGCCAACCAAGGGCAACATGTAGTTAAACCAGGGCATTAAACTATTCATAAGAGTTTTCACACAACAGAAGATGCCTGAAGCCCTGCAGTAACCGGCAAATCTATCCCACCAGACTCTCAAATGCTTGTTCTGATGTATGGGCTGCTCCTGAGTCTAGCGTTTGTAATCTGGGGAGGACCTGCACAATTGGGATTTGAAGTTGCAGCTTTGAGTGAAAAGAACACAGGGTGGCAGTCACAGAGTTGACATCACTGTTACAGATGTCTTCACTTATGAATATATTGTTGTTCATGGGTCTGGTATGAAAGAATCTTTCTGGTCCAGACCAGGAGGAATTAACTGAGAAGTGCATAGTTTTCAGCAGCATCAGCTGATTTGAAATTTTGAGTAATTCAGAGTCAAGAAGAAGTCTTGGTCTGAAGATTCTGTGGCTGTGAATCAAGACGCCTATCTGTAATTCATGCTTTTGTGGGAGAAAGGAACAGAAGCTATACTGAAAGTGTTAGCTGAAGAGGGGTGGGAAGTGTGGGTTCTGGCATGGGCTGGTGGACTGTTGTTATGTTCTGTTTTGTGTAATTCAACAATTATTTCAAACATTAAAGAAAATAGGCCAACTCCCCAAAAGCTCAGCTGGTAAATGCACTGCTGAGTGTAGCTGAGTTGTGCAGGTGATTGTAAAATCACGATGAGGTAGAATTAACTGAACATTACTTTTTTAAAATCTTTAAAAAAATTTTATATACAGTGTGG
>JARFYF010000062.1:2861757-2872722 GCA_030265395.1 Rhina ancylostomus | reverse complement strand
TGGGACCCTACAGTCTCCCCCACCCTGTCCTGTTGGAAGGGAAGGATGTGATGTTTTGCTGCACGCATCTCCCCAGCCTGGAGATTTCTCTGTGGTAGCGAGGGGTTCATGCACAGTCCTCGTAGATGGACTTTTTTAAAGAACACTGTTGAGTCCACCCTCGTGACTGTTTGGAATGGAGGACCAAGTGTTCTGGAATGAATCACTGATCTGTGCAGTAGTGCTCAAGAGGCAACAGTGAATATCCTCAATAAGTAATTAACTGTAATGCATTTTAGGATGTTTTAATGAAATGCTGCAAATAACATGCAAGATGTTATTTGATGATACTAAATCCTACCCTGTCACCCTTTCACAGTTTAAATTAGTCCTCTTGGCTTTCTTTATAATCTTGGCCCCTACATTCACTTCACCTTTGTGAAAGATTGGATAGTTTAGTGGAATTTGAGTTTGTGCAAACTCCAGGTACAACTGGATTTTGTTTCCTTCTAAAGCTTTACTCTGGAGAGTTATCGTTACCACAAAAGGTGAGTGCAGGAAGTATTAAACCACAATGTCAGAGGCTGATAGAAGGTAATAAACTAGGCTGATAGAAAGTAATAAACTAATAAACCACATTTGGTTCATGGACCTTAAATAAGACAGTAATTAGGGATCAGTTAATTATCTCAGAGTCTGAGGCTGTGGAGGGAGGAGAAGGAAGGTCAGCAGGTAGATACGGTTGGCTTGACTTGGATGTAGTTAAATAGCCAACTGATGTTCACTCATGGGGCTTGTACATAGAGTGAACATTTGGGATGGGGTATTGGTGGGATGTTGGTTGTCAGCACCAGCACACTCCGAAGGGGGATCCAAAGAAGACTTCAACTGCTTTAGAGAAGTGTGGAAACTTTTCTTCCTCCTCTTCCCCTCATAAGTAAGTTTGATACTGGAAATTACACCAAAACACTTCTTTATAATTCTGTGGTGAGTGAGTAGCCCAAATTGCAACTTTATAAATACACCTTGTGAATCAATTCCATAAGTTTTTAACTTACTACATATGTGGGGACTTTACTTTTGGTGTGTGGTAAATTTTCTAAACGTGGCCTCACACATTAAATTATAAAGCTTGGAATCAGCTCATATTCTTCATATTAGCGTCACTGCACTGGAGAATCAAGGTTGTTCTCAAGATAAACAGATTAAATACTGTGGGATTGAGTGCAGGACTGCCACACACATTTACAGAGAGGCACCAGAGAAAAACAACCTGGTACATTTCTTTCCAGTTGTGACCGTTGCCATGATACTTCTCTGCACTGCACTGCAGACTACATTAATTTATTTACATCATTCCCCACTGGTCATCCTTTGTTAGATCTTCAAGTTGTGAGAGAATGAATTAAGTTGCAATGTTACCATCGACCTTACAACAATAGGGTTTTTGTTTCCAGATTTGTGACTGCATGCCCCAAAACTGTGCCTAAATAAATCTTTTCTTGTCAATTAGTTTGCATTTTTTAATTGTTGGCTATAATATTAAAGAGGATGAATATTGTTTCTCCAAAGTTTGGGTCAAGGATGATAGAGAATTTGGATACTGTAGCTATTGAAGTGCGCAAACGTTTATTGTAGAACTTTTGTGGTGATTGATTCAGTACAGGAATATTTTCACCTGGGGGGGTGGGGTTGGAAGCTGGAACACACTGCCTGAGGGGGTGGTGGAGACTCTCACATTTCTTACTGTTTTGAGGTGGCAAAACTGTGTAAATGGAGGCATTTAAGTTGCTCCACATCTTTGGTTCCAACATGTTTCCAAAGGATATTGAATACATTAATGTTAATCAGCCTGGTGTGGAGAGATTGGTTGACAGGAATGTTTCAAGTCAATAAGACAGAACAAGTTAAATGAAAAGCAAAAAAAAACCCACAGATGCTAAAAATCTAAAATGAGAATTGAAAATGCTGGGAATACTCAGTGGGTGATACCTGTGGAGAGAGTAAGAATTAATGTTTCAAGTCAATGACCCTTCATCAGAACTGAGCAAGATAGATGATCTCTGGTTAAAGGTTTAACTGTAAATGCTTGAACCAGGTTATCAGTCTGCAGCACATCTGGACTGATTTCATTTCATTGTAGGTTTATTTTAGCATCCATTTTCAGTGATTTAACTATGTTGAAAGATAGGTTGGCACTGTACCTTGATTTAAAAATTGTAAATGACGGTGTATACATAGCACTGTCTAATTACCTGTTTTCTGTTAAATAGATGGTCTGTTGATTTTTGTGCTAGAATCTCCACCTTGTAAAGTGTATTCAGTTGCTCTCTTAATGACAACAACCATGTGGTGTCATGTAAAATAACAGAACACAAGGAGGAGAATTAGGAGTAGGCCATCTAGCCCCTTCCACCATTCAATCGGTGCCACTTCCTTGAATTCCAAATCTATTATCCAAAAATCTATCAATTTTGGTCTTAAATATATTCAACAATCGAGTCTGAACAGCCTTCTCCAGTAGAGTTTAAAACGTTCCAAAACTAGAGGATTTAGGTTTAACATTATGGGTAAGAGGTTAGGAGGAGATCTGAGGAGGAATATTTTCACCCTGAGGAGGTTTGGAAGCTGGAACGCACTGCCTGAGGGGGTGGTGGAGGCAGGGGCTCTCATGACATTTAAGAAGTATCCAGGTGAGCTCTTGAATTGGCAAGGCATGGAAGAATACGAAGTGCAGGTAAATGGGATTGGTATAATGGCCAGGATGGACGTGGCAAGCCAAAGGGCCTGATTCTGTGCCGTGTGATTCTGGCTCCAAGCCAGTCACAAATTAGCATATATTGACAAGAATTCCATGCAGGGTCTTAAAAGAAGTGGCTGCAGAGACGGTGGGTGCACTAGTTGTAATCCAAAAATTCCCTATTCTAGAAAGATTATAGTGGAATGGAAAACTTAAAATATCACTTCAAAAAGAGGGAGACAGGAAGTAGACTAGTTAGCCTGTCATCTGTCACTGGGAAAGTGATTATGTTACTGGTAACGAGACATTTAGGAAATAGTTGTGCAATCAGGCAAAGTAATGGTTTTAGGAAAGGAAAATCATGTTTGGCCAACACATGAAAAGCTGGAGGAACTCAGCAGGTCAGGCAGCATCTACGGAGGGAAGTGGACAGTTGACGTTTCAGGTTGAGACTCTTCATCTGGGCCGATCCGTGCACCGTAGGTAGTTGGGAAGTCAAAAGAATGCTGGCCTTTATTGTAATGGGCATGGAGGTACACCATAGTGTAGCAGTTAGTGTAACGCTATTACAGCACCAGCAACCTGGGTTCAATTCCCGCTACTGCCTCTAAGAACTTTGTACATTCTCCCCGTGTCTGCGTGGGTTTCCTCTGGGTGCTCCAGTTTCCTCCCACATTCCGAAGATGTACAGGTTAGGAACTGTGGGCACACTATGTTGGAGCCGGAAGCGTGGCAACACTTGCAGGCTGCCCCCAGCACATTCTTAGCATTGCAAAAAGACATTTCACTGTGTTTCGATGTACAGGTGACTAATAAATATATCTTAAATGCAGAGAAGTCTTGCTACAACTGTACAGTGTACCAGTGAGCCCACACCTGGGCTATTAGGTACAGATTAGGTCTCTTTATTTAAAGAACCATTTAATCGCATAGTGAGCAGCTTAGAGAAGTGAAATCAAGGCCAATCCCGATCTTACCATACAGCAGGACAAGCTTGAGAGGCTGTGTGGCTTTCTCCTGCTTTTATTTCTTATGTTTGTGTTTTCAACCAAATTATTACATAAATATGTGCAGTGCATCCTGTTCCTCAGGACCACTTTGCCACCCAATTAACCTTAATGTCCAAATGTCAGCCTTGAATATACACGATGACTGAGCACCCACACACTTCAGCAGAAAATTCCAGAGAATTTGAACTCTGTTTGAAGGAATTCTCACTGCAGTGCTAAGTATTTGATCCATTACCCTGAATTGATGCAGCTTTTCCCTGCACCCCACCCATGGTTGATGGAGGGGCTGGAGTGGCAACTCAGTCTCCCAGGGTATAGAATTTCCAGACAAGATCAAGGGGGTGGTGTAAAGAGAAGTTGTAGTCAGAGATTGCATTACTTCAGTATTGAGGGAGGATATCCTCTAAGGCTCCTCAAACAAAGCCCTAGGGCTAGGGATTAGAAACAGAAAGGGTGTTGTCACTTTGTTGGGGGCATATTACAGACCCCCCCCCCCCAACAGTCATCAGAAGATAGAAGAACTGATATGTCAGCTGATATCAGAGAGATGCAACAAAATAGGGTTATTGTACAGGTGGGGGGGGGGATTCCTATTTCCCAAGTATTAACTGGGATTGCCTTAGCATTAACTGGGGTTAATGGGGCAGAATTTTTAGAATTCTGAAAATTCTAAAAATTTAAAAAATTCTAAAAGAGAACAGAGTGGATATGAGGGGGACCTTCTTCACTCATTACCTGGGATGTGCTGCCTCAGAGAGTGGTTGAAGCTGGGTCACTGACAGCATTTAAAAAGTGTCTAGATTAGCATTTGAATCACTTCAGCATAGAAGGCTATGGACCAAGTACTGGGTGGTGGGATTCACATAGAAGGGTGCCCTCTGGTCAGCATGGATGAGTTGGGCCAAATGGCCTGTTTCCATGCTATGATTCTATCGCCAAACTCCATCCTGAGATCAAGATTCTCCAGACAGATACATCCTCTTGGCACTGTTTTGTCTTTTCCTCTTAGAATCTTGTACGTCTTGATGAGATTACCTCCCATTCTTCTAAACTCCAGTGTGTAGGGGCTATTATTACTTCACTTCATAGGACAACCCCTTCCTTCCAGAATAAATCCAGTGAAACAATGCTACATTGACTCCAATTCCTTCCTTACATTTAGGGACCAATACTCCAAATGAAGGCCCACAAAAGCCCTGTATAATCTCAGCAAGACCCCCTACTTTTGTTCTCCAAACTCTTGCAGTAAAGGTCAACGTCCCATCTGCCATCATACTTGCCTGTTGTATCTACCTGGTTACTCTCAGCCTCTTGATTATTTTCCTGTTTTGTAGTGAACTTAAACCAAAACATCAACAAAAGTGGGTTACTTTCCACAATCTAAGAGCACAGAAAAACTTCTTTTAAATAAAGCCATGTAACAAAGATTATTGTTCAAACGAGCTTTACATTGTATGGTTTGGTTTGGTTGATTTAATAAAAGATAAATAATTATTTCAAAGCTCTTATATTCATTATCAGTGGGATATTAAATTTTACGTGTCTGTAATTTTTTTGTGGAGATAAGGCTCAGTAATATGTAATTCCCAAATGCATTCATGGTTCTGAATTGTTGAGATGTTGAGGCATTTTAGTGGTGGCAATTGTGCATTTTAATAAAACTTACCAAAAACAATGATGTTTACATCTTCCCATTGTAAACTCCAATCAACAAAACTTGTACAACACCTTTAATGTAGTAAAACAGTGCCACGTGAAGTAATATTAATCAAATAATTGTGTAACTCTTACAACTGTAAGCTGTAGAAACCCCCTTATTTCTCTTCATCAGTCACTAAGATGTAATGTAGTATTAGTGCCATCTAGTGCTGTGACCATGGTTAAGATGGAAAACAATAATGTTATTTGAGCAGTGGAGAATGGAAAAGGCGATATAAATGCAGAGTTAATGTTCCAGATCTCACATCTCCCCATCCTGCAATGAGCAGTTAATTGTAGAGTCTTTGGCTTCACTGGAGAATTACTATTTGATTATTTACCTTATTTTAGTTCAATGTAGATCTCAGGCAGTGTTCCTTGTCAGTCCAGGATAATCCAGACACAGGATAAGAATTCCTCTGGGTGGTGTTACAGTTAGTGTTTCTGAAGATTTCCTTTATTTGATTCTGTTTTTGTTTAGAAGTGACATTTCCAGTTTCTTCAGAACAAGGTGTGTTGCAAACTGTCGAGCCAAAATACAGTGTGAAATTTATTACAGTAAGAATCATTGTGAACTATTTAAACAAATGTACTTTAGTAACATCATTATCAGCCTCTCTTCCAAGTCAACTGAAAACAGAAAATGTTGGAAACACTCAACAAGTCAGGCTTCAGCTGTGGGAAGAGAAAGAGTTGAAAACCCTTGAAGCACATTAAATAAAGCACTTACACATGTATAATATTGGAAATTTATTCTCCAAAGTTATAGAAACATCTTTGTAAAATATAATTGAAAATGTATTAGGAGTTATGTTAGCTTTGGAATGTCATTTGAAAGGACTGAAAGACATTGGGTCTTGTCTATGATTTAAATGTTAACAAAATATACTTCAACACAAAAAGTGTTTGTTAGCTAGATTCATAACCAGAAAAAAATGGATAGTGAGCTAATATACCTTATTTTTAAGCAGGAGACTATAAATGTTCAGAAACAATATATAGTGCAAACACAAATGACTCACATTGCGTCAACCACCAGGTATATCGAGCAAAACTTTGCACATATACGGTTGTTGATATACAAATGAAGGAAGTGCAGTACTCTAAGCACGTATGAACGCTGGCATTAATGGGTGCACAAGTTCTACAGTATAGGGAGGTGGGGGAGAATGTTCGGTATGTATCATATTGGTACAAGTCGATGTGCCAAACTAAGCTGTGTAACCGAATCGCCAGCTGCGTGATAAAGCTCTCTGCAGGCAGTTACCCAAGAGTTACAGCTGTGTGTATGCAGATCTAAAAATAATAAACTGAGCAAATGTTGATGTTGATAAATGCTCCCTACCTTTCAGGGCTGGAGGGAGAGACATGCTTGCGGACATCAGATTGCTCCACTGGATTGTGTTGTGCTCGTCACTTCTGGTCTAAGATCTGTCGGCCTGTCCTGAAAGAGGGCCAAGTCTGCTCAAAACGGGGGAGGAAGGAGGGTCCTCAAAGGCCGGAGATCTTCCAACGGTGTGCCTGTGGACCCGGATTAGCCTGTCGTAACCAAAACCAAGACTCTTCCCAAGGCACCTCCAGGCTACGGGTCTGCCAACGCGTCTAGAGAGGTCCAAGCCTGAACACTTGCAGGACCAGATATTGCACCAGTTAAAATAAAACCACACCATTAAACAAAGCCAAAAATGCCAAACCTTGTACATCAAATGGCACAAAGTATTAAAATGTGCTCTGTGAGGGGTAATACTTAATTGCAGCATAGTGTGTCTGATTGGGTGATTGTGTTAAATGAATGAATGGATTGAAGTATTGACAGCCAAAGATGATGTCCCTGTAGGCAGCAGTCTCAAGGATAAATAGCAAATGTGAACTGAAAAAAGTGAATGCTTCACATTGGGACCCTTTGTAGGACCTGTGGGGAAAGCATTAATTCAAACCTCTCAGGCATTCATAGTCTGCAATATTTCACATCACCAGTGCTGGCAGATTTTTCTCTTTACTCTAAAGACCTATTTTTGTTTGTAACCTAATAGTCAATAGCTTTGTAGGTATGATTCCCGGATAGGCAGTTACAAAGCGATAAAGCTGTGCATACCCACATTACAGAAAATAAAATAACCAGTTTATAAACAATGAAGATTAATTTGGATGTAATTTGGGAAAGGTTCTATATATGGAAAAAGCAGATTATGGACATCCTGATTTTTTCTTATATAAAGAAAATTTAACCGTTTTCTGTTGAAATATTCCACAACCATCTTTGACAACCATTTTTCTTTTGTGTAGCAACTGTATTAAAAGCAAAGCAGGCCACAGAAATTTTTAAAAATCTGATTCTAAAAAGGTGTGAACTCTTGAAACTGCAAAAACAGCAGAACAATTAGGGATAATAGTATAATCTGATATCCCATCAACTGTACAATGAGATTATATGCCACACATGTTTGAAAATGGCTATAACATAGTGGATAGATTTAGGGTCCATTACTAGCGTAATATATGAATTCTGGTCTTTGCAGTAAAAGGTTCTGTTCAGAGATTGCAGAGTAAAATTCTGAACAAATATTTAACTATTTCCAATTCAAGTACCAATTCCTTGTTAGGCATGACATAATCAATCCTTAATAGTCCCAATATTGTGCAACATCAAAAATTTTGTCAGAATCAGTATTCTGGGTTTCAAACTGGTACAAATCCAATTTGCTTTATAATTGGATTTGTACTAGGAAATCTTATAATAACTCCTCCTCAAGAAAGTTTTGTAATTTTTAGTAATAACAGAAATCTTCTCACTACCCTATTTTGGATTTAAACTTGTATATGAGATAAACAGCACAGAAGTCTGCAAATTCCTTGAGAAATCATCCATCCTCCACCAAAACTTAAAAAGCATCCAATTATTTTTTAAACAGTTCTAATAAAAATTCATAGCCTTCTGTTCTCAAACAAAGTTCATTTTTTGCCTTCTCTCTGGTCATTTAAATGTTGGGTGCGTACATAAACAGTGAGGACATGCAGGCTACTGTCCAAATTGAAACAGGATTACCTGTGCAGCTCTTTTTTGACCAGCAACAGTACATTATAACGAATGACCTCTTTCCAGCTCATAAATTTTCTATGTTGGATAATCAAAATTAATCAAAATCATTGGCAGCCCCTACTCTGTGTGGTCTTATAATTAAATTCTAGCTGAGCCACAGCTTTGCTTTCCATTGTTAAAAGACATAATGCATACAACTCCATGAACACTTGCAGCCCACCACACTTAGAAGTGGTTAAATTTTAAATGACTGACCTGCAAAACTCTTTCAATGAATATTGACTAGATACACAATCAATCAACAGTTAGAGCAGAACAGTCAAAGTGAGATTCAACTTGCAACACAGTAAGGCAGAACAGCTGGTGAATATTTTAACAACTTCTAATTAATCTCCTTGGCCAAAATCCAGTCAAACCAATAGGTCAGTGAGGAGTATGGTAATTGCAGGTTCCAGTTGGCATGGATCCCTATCTTTAGTTTTTCCCACTTATCTTGCACATCAATCCAGCTGATTTTTTTTTAGGGATTTCTGCTCTTCCTGCCTTAATTTTTTTTAAATTGGATGGCAGGTGTCAGCCAATACAAGTAATCTTTTGACATTAAAATAGTCTTACCTAAAGATCAGGGATTGTCAAAAGATCTTTGCTTGACTCTCTGAATCTCAATATTTCAGGCAGTGGTCAGGGTATCAAAGGCTATTCTTTTAAAATGTTTACGGACAAGGGCCCAATCATCTCCAAAAGGGAGTTATTGATAGTTTTGTCAAATACATAGTTCCATTTTTACTTCCCCAATTACAACTCTTTCTGACATTAGGAAAACCCCTAATCTGCACTTATTTTCTTAATAAAAACAAAAATTCCTAGAGATACTCAGGTCAGTCAGTGCTGTGGATGCAATTGGGTTTAAACTTTTTATCAAGTTTTAAAAGTGATTTACAACTTTAAGATATTCCAAACCAACCAAAAAGATTGAATAAACAAAATCACCTCAGGTCGATGACTTTTCATCAGACGTTTGTCACTTTCAGTCAAAATTGACCATTCCCTTTGACTCAAGTAAATTTCTTTGAGATTATGTTCTGACAATAACAAATAACACGGAATGTATTAATTCTAAGTCTTAGATAGACACATTCTGAAGCCCAAGTTATTACCATGGTGTCATTCGATGTCTGCACTTTAGTTCCTAAATTCTTAAAACATCTGAACCTCTTGCTATAGTTCATCAACAACCTTATAGTTTAAAAAGCGATTATCACCCCATTTAAAAACACAGAATCCGTGTCCTGCAGAGAAATTTCCATCTAAAGTTAAAAATATTAATCTTAACAGCATTAGTTAATACTGTCTGCTGAACTAAGAACTGTCAGTGGAAAGGGTTAGCTTCTTTCTGCAGTCCAAAGACATCGGACAGAACAGCATCATTGAAGAGCCCAAGTGTGGGTTGAACTAATAGACAAAAGCACGTTAACCCATTGACATGTGTAACTCTCACACTTTTAAGCAGTTTTTGAATTCAATTACAATTTAACTTAGGCATAATTCATGGATCTCAAAAAATACTTTTTCCAGTAAAATGAGTCAAGGTCACCCCAGTTGTAGATTACTCCACTAATTAACTATTGTCAGTATCAATCTGCAACAGTACAGAAATGCTATATTTTGTTAAAGCCATTAATTCAGTATTTTCATAACTTTGTAACTACTTCCAGCATTTTCTAGGATTTGATCAAAGATGACATTTGAGATCATCCCCAATTGTGTTCAAACTCTCTAACAATTTACAAACTAAAGAGACTTCAAACCAATTAAGAAGATTAAATAAATAAAATCACCTCAAATGTCCCAAAATATACATTAAATTTTTGTACCCCTGGAATGTTCAACACTAATTTTTATCTATGATATTTTTGCATCTGGAACCACAGATGTTCATATTATTTTCCACATTAAATAGAATGTTACACAACCATTTTGAAATTAAAGCTCATACAACTTCTCCCAATTTTAATCCAAATTAAGATTTTATTAACTGAAGGAAAAAAAGAACACTTTTTAAAAAGGCATGGTGAAAAAGACTGCACATGATTACACCCAAAACAGTAAATCAAATCATGTTGCTGTTATTTCTTCTGGTGACATTGCAAACAATTGTAAAAACAAAAAAAAGTTAACCCTCCTTGGTGAAATAAAACACTAACACATATACTAAAGGATAAAACATGGTGGAACTGCAGACAACTTTTAAGTTTGTGGCATTTAAATTTTTTTAAAAGAAACACTGTCCTTAAAATATAAACGAAATCATTCAATTCATAAAGTGTAGAAATCAGCAGAATTTTTCACTTCTCATTTTTTATTCCATTAGGAAATAGTTCTCAACCAAATCTAAAATGTGTAAGCTCATGAGAATGTGTTGTCCGTAAATGAACTGAACAGTGGTTTAGTAAGCATTCTAAATTAGTTCTAAATAAGACAACAGATTTTAATTTAAA
>JARFYF010000062.1:2825335-2835788 GCA_030265395.1 Rhina ancylostomus | reverse complement strand
CTGAATTTTTGTTTGAGACATATTACTGTTCTCAAGCACTCACACCTCACACACGGCACTGCAACCTCAAAACAGCTGCACTCGCAATGGCCGCTCCAAAAAGACTTGAGATATTCTGCAATACTTCTTGTAGAAAATTAGTTTCGCATCAAAATATCTAATGTATTTACTACAGTTTGAAACAGTTTATTCCAGGTTTTGCCTGTGATCTTTTATATTCAATTAGGGTATGACATTAATTTGTTAACTCCATATATATTTTTTAAAAACTTAAATGCCTATGCTGATATTTACTTTTCACAATTTACATACGGAAAAGGGTTTTACAAAAATAAAATCAAAATTTGTTTTATTACTAACTTCAAACATGCATCATTCTCAAAGTGCGCTTACATGGAATACTAATAAACAGTGCACCTGCATGCAGCTGCCTGTAATTAACTGGCTTCTTCATTAAAAACCACCTATAAGAGAGCTGCCAGTTTTTATTCATGCTGTTTGATAAACCTTATATAATCCTTTTAGGAATTTCATTTTTACAGTTGGTGTTATATAAACACAAATTATTACTGTATTTACCTCATTGCAACAAAATCTTTTCTTCATCTTTGAACTGAATTGAACATGCAGGAATAATATTGTTTGCCTGGTACCAAGTTTCAAGCAGCGTTATTTTTCTCCACAATTTCATTGAATTGGTTAAGATTTGTAGGGAAAGAATCTAAACCATCTTTCAATGTTCATAAAAAGGATCCCATAAAGTTTATGAACCTCGCAAGTGTTGCTTTCATACTATTGTGTGTAGAAGAAATTGAGAAGGGTTCTCATTACTAAAAAAACCTATTGAAGTTATACCTGTGCTTCTCAAAAGGGAAGGGGAGATGCTCATTACTTCCAGCAGTTACTGCAAGTCACTCCACAGCTCTAAAAAGTTCTCTGAAAGCCATGTTAGACCAGAAACAGAAGCAATCAACTCAGTTTTCAAGGGCTGCATTTGACATGTTGATCACATATAGAGAGAGGACAGCACTCCCAGGAGTCTAGAATGCCATTAAAAGCACGTGGATTGGCTGTGGGAGGATGTGCTTCTTCACTAACAACTCCATTGTCAACAGAATTGTGATCACCATGATCATCTAACAATGGTTTCTTACAATTTGCTCACAGTAAGGGCTGATCCTCCAAGAATCTTCTGTGAGCAATGAGTTCACGTCAGGACTAATGTGTGGGGCTAAGATTTTCAAAGCAGGTAGTCAATTAGATGTACCACCTGTGGTTTATATATGGAGCTCTTGGCATCACATGGGTTCACAGTCTATCACACTCCACCTCATGACAAACCCATTATTTTGGAAAACACTCGAGGCCACACTACCTGCTGCTCTTTGTATGAGGAGGAGCAGAATTCTCCTGTTCCCAGCCTTCACAAAATTCATCATGAAATAGTAGGTTGCAAACTGGGATGAAGAGTAGTTATTAGCCTGAAATGATCCAGAAACCAAGTAATGCAGGGGTACTTACTTGGTTTAAGGCAGTGTATTCTAGATACAGCTTCATGACTGGAGTATTGCCTTCAGCAAGTAGCAATCTCATTGACCTTTGAAAATCTGTGTTTCTGGAGATAGTTTTGTTGCTCACCAAAAAAATCTCCTGAAGGATAGGCCAAATTTTGAGAATAAGCTTAATACTCAAGCTGCATACATACCAGTTCTGCAGAACTAGCTCACCTACAACTAAATCTTTAATAAATCTGCAAGTAATTGAAGATCCTTTTAAATAGATTTTCTTTATCCATTTGTAAAATCCACATTCATTTATATAGTTAAGAAAGTATTTTCGGTGTGCTCACACGGCCCATTTTGGCAGGCCAGGTATCAAGCCAGCATTTTTCAATGATTGATGCCACTAACTGCTTACCCATATTTCTGGCAGCTTCACTCTGCCTGCATGGAAACACTTTGATCAGCAGCTCAAGATGCTCAGAATTCTGATCAAATTAGGAGACCATAGCAGAGACCCAATTTCTCACCCAGCTATTCAGTGATCATTATTACAGTAAGGATCTGGAAGCTTATGGGTTAATCAGGATATTAATTTAACAAAATATGCCTTAATACCACAGTGAGCAAAGGTTTGGTCTGAGTCAAATAAAATTTACAAAGGCTCTGTTGTTCAGAGCTTAATAATACTTCCTCATCAGTGTCTCCAAAGCAGCTGTCACAAAGAGACTCTTGCGGGGGGAGAAAAATGGGTAGGCTGCTCCAGCAGGTAGGCAAGGAAGCAAAGTCTGCACATTACAATGCTGGTGACTCAGCAAGCAAGCAATATTCAGACTAGGTAGTAAAACAGACTATTGTCCGGTGCCTCTGCACTATCAGAGCTTGGGGCAAAGTCTGAAACAGTACTTCAAAGATGCATATCTATCTGATAATGGTTCATTCTAAACAGACAAGAGGCAGTTACTGCCTAACCACTAATAATACTGTATTTAATTTAACTCAGTTACAATTAACCACAATCCATACCACCCGGCTTCCACATTTATTACAGGAGATACTCACGGCTCATTCTGCTCAGAAATGGGTTATAATAAAAAATTGATAGTGTATGGTTATGATTATATGCAACGAATCTATTGTTTCTGTGTTTTGCACACAAGAATTTTCCAGATTTTCATTTTAGAATGAAATTTATCTAATAAATTGCCTGAACAGGAAGAGCCAAGAATGAAAGACCATCAATTTTGTCACCTTTCTGTTTTTATAAAGACTTTTCTTTATTTGAGGTTTAAAAATAAAGAATCTCTACTCCACTGAACAGAAATTAGCAAGGTAGCAATTTTGCATTAAACTGCATCCACTGAGTGGTTCTTCCAGTAGGATTTGGAATAAAAAGAAAAAAAACAAATTCAAACTAATAACTTAAAACAAAAAAACGTTGGATACAAATAGCACCTGAGATAGATTCTAAGAGAAAGAATAGGTTTTTGATACTTTGCTAAAAATGATCTACTGGAGGAAGATCAGTGGGTCAAGCAGCATCTGTGGGGGGGAAAAAATTGTCGACAATACAGGTTGAGATGCTGCATCGGATGTCATGCTCAGTTACCTACATTATTCTAATAAAGCCCAATCTCAACACACCTCATCTTCAAATGGGTCAAATCACACACTTCTAGACTTGCCACTGAAATCAATAATTCAGGTAACCAACAGTTCCGGGTAGATTTCAGAATTCCAGCATCTACAATATTTTCCTTTCCTAATTTAGGACAATGATTGTTTTTTCCATTTGTACTATTTCTAGACCAATTTCTAGTCCCTTTATTTCCCCTATTATGGCCCTCTTTCACTCCCAAATCCAGCATAGAAGCCCACTGAATCTGTGGCAATCATCAAATACCCATTCTCCCCACATTCCCATCAACGCCACCCTACACCCCCAAAATTCTACCAGTCACCTACATTCCATAGCCAACTTACAGTGGCAAATCAACCTTAACCAATGTTAACAAGTGAAAGTAATTTAGAGCAATAGAAAGTGACAACAGTGGCAATTTGTTGTTTCATCAAGAATCTCAAATTCTCCAAACTTAGTGGGGCTGAGGGGAGGAAGGAAAAGATACGTGGAAGAAAGGAAAATGTGCTTTGAGTACCTTTCAAAACCTCAAACTATTGTGACATGCTTCATGGATGTTTTAAGAGCTTTTCAAGAAGTGTATTTTGATACAGTGAAAAGGATAACCAATTCATACACAGCAAGATCCCATTGACATCAATGTGCTAATTGTCAGATAATGTTTCAACAGCATTGGCTTATGGATAAGTATTAATCAGGATATCAATAATAATTCCCCATCTCTTTCAAATCATGCCATTTGATTTTTTACATCCGCCTGAGAACTGGATAGAGCTTCAGTGACCTCAGCATCTGAATGATGGGATCCTCCTCAATAATGCACCAAAGTGTTAAGCTTGATTTTGTACCCAAGTGCTTAGAGTTCAATATGAACCTTTTGATATTCTGACTCAAAAGGAGAGAATTAATACTTCTGTTCCACAGTGACTCGGGGGGGGGGGGGGGGTTAATAACTAGCCTCACCCATTCTAGAGTATGGGAAATGGAGGAAAAGGTGATTGTGATAATCAATCTGGTTTTCATTTTGAGTCATTATTTTATGAGCTAATGGACAGGACACGAGTTACAAATTGCACGAGTACTAGCTTGGATTTTGGATAACATATTTTATGCTAGCCTGTCAAAATGAACTTGATGATTTATGCATGAAGTAGACACTTCAGTAATGTTTTATGGGATTACTGGCACCTATAATTTTTTTTTACTATACATGTGTTAAATAGTGACTTAGGAAAGAAAATATGTGCAAAAAGTAAACATTCCAAAGATCATTTTAAAATTTGGCATTCTGTAAGTCATGTCTTGGGGTAGATGCCTTTCTTTCCTATTCACACTGCACTACATGACTGCAATGTAATGTATTTTCATAGCTTCAACTTAATCTCAGTACACACCCCACTGTTCTTGTGCCAAAGGGCATTCCACTTCTACACCCATTGTGCAACCAGTGCTAGCTGGAAGCAGCTTCTCTCCAATAGCTTAAAATTATTTCACTCTGTTCTCTGTCTTACCAGTTTCAATGCAATGTTTATACCTAAGCAAAGCTATCAATGTGGTCCTCCTGCCTTGTTGGCAACAGCCTTGGGTATAGAGACAAAGGATAAATCCTTGGGGGAGTCAGAGGTAAGATGCAGAAACTTAAGTCATTGCAGGTGATTCCCTGGCCACGTCCAAATAAGAATGGATACAGGAAAGTGCAGTCCCATAAACAGAGTTGACAGTGCAAAGTTTTAGAGGCAGAAGGTGTGGTTGATGAGAAGCGATAATTTACCTTTCTCAGTCACAGGATGGCATCTGTGGCTTTGATAAGAACCATTTCAAATTTGTCACAAGGTGGAAGCCTAATAGGAGGAATGTGGTCTGTATCTTGGTGCTTCTGGTAAACAGATCCCTTACAAATTATTGGGTTAAATATTATATCAAAAATTGGTGACCATCAGTAATCAACTGATTAAATTTTGCTGCAAATTGTAGAATTCAAAAACTTTCTGACTGATACATGGCAACATATTCATCACTACCCTCCATTACACAGTTGAATCGACACTCAGACCTGGTTTAGAATCTGAGACTCTAAAGACTTTGATGCCGATTCTAGTCTTGTGGATTAGGAGGCAAAGAGAAATGTAAAATAATTAAATAAAAAACTACAGTGCCTCAATTAATTTTTTTTTAAAGTTTCTTGTGTTTTTAATTAACTTTTTTTTTACTTTAAAGGAAACTTCTGAATGTCAGAGATTTAAATCTTGAGAATTCTTGACGGTTTTGACAGAAGATAAAGTTCTGCATCCCAGTTAATCTTCTGTCAGAGCCCATCAGCGACATTCAGCACTATGTCACTGAAACCCAGTTGTCACTGAGACCTCACTTCCCAACAGGGGTATAAAAGGCAAGTGATATTGGTCCTCCATATAGCGTTGTTAAGTATGGGCATGCAGCAATTTTAGGTGGAAGGCTGTTCCAGCACATTCAACCCCATAAAACGAGGTTAAATATTTTGAGCACCACGATTTTAATACTGCATCGAAGAATATTAACATATTCATTTGAAAGCTTTGATGAATTTTGAACTTTCTGTTATTGTTTTTACCTGTACTACCTCTGCACTCTGTACTAACTCAATATAACTGCACTGTATAATGAATTGACCTGTACGATCAGAACGCAAGACAAGTTTTTCACTGTACCTCGGTACAAGTGACGATAACAAACAATACCAATAAGTCAGAATCTTTAAATGACTGATGGAATCAAAATCTCCTTCTGTTCCAAGATTCTAAAATGAAATTGGTTTGAGCAGCTGCGATTCCACCTGCACAAGGTGAAATCAATTAACAATTGGCACCTCTGTCTTGAGGTACTTATATATAAAAAAGTGAATGTACTGTAGAATTAACTTTAACAAACATCATTGCCAAACAATTTGTACAAAATATTCCATCAACCCTATAAATTACAGCTGCAAGCAATGCATTTCATTAAACCTCCACTTCCAAAAAGAGCTGTAGAGTTCAAAGTCATAATTAAATCAATTATTAGCCCAAAATGAGACCTGCAGACGACTAGGTTGAAGTCTCATGCTTCCTATAGAGCATTCCATTATCAGGCTTTGGAGAGACCACATCCTGCAATTCATTTTTCTTTTCTTAAATCCCTTCTCATGTAGCACTCATATCTCACTTCCTCATCTCATCCTACAGGCATGCATACCTACAGAGTTGTTACATGCTTACATGGTGAACAGATTTAAATAGCACACTCACAAATTGAGGTTTAGTTTATTTTGAAGGATCCTGTCCATCCATTTGAGCCTTGTATGACATAATTCTCAAGGCTGAGTGGGAGATGCCCAGCCCCTCAGTCCATGCCTGTGATGCTCAGTGGCACAAAAACTTCTCAGGAAGTCAACTGCAACAGCATCAAGTCTTTCACAGCTGGAACTGCAGGTCAAACTTAGTTGATTCAGACTGTTTGGGAACTATTTTAGAATAGGTCAGTAAAAATGTATGTTACAAATTGCTCAGTAATTTTGATATTCTAAGGATTCAGATTTTCCTAATTAAGGTAAGAATTAAACTTTAGCTTTGCTGAAATAAGATGGTGTGTTGCCAGGCTATAAAATAATGGGTGCATTGTTTACCTTCCAGCTGCAGTCTGTGACCCAATAGCGTACCACAGGATTGGTGCTGGGATCTTTGATATTTGTAATATACATTAATGACTTGGATGTGAATTATGAGGTATGATCAGCTAGTTCCAGAAGATATGATAGTGCTGTAGATAGCAAGGAAGCTTGTTTAAGGCTACTGCAGGATATAGATCCGTTTGGGCTGAGCAATGGCAAATTGAATTTAATCCTGACAAATGTGATGTGATGCATTTTGGGATGGCAAGCAAGGGGAGGATGCAGACTGTAAGTAGCAGGGCCCTCAGGAGTGTTAATGAACATCAGGACCTTGGGGTAAATATAGAATAGTACAGCGCAGGAACAGCCCTTTCGGCCCACCATGTTGTGCTGAACTAATTAAGATAATGAAACCTAATCCCTTCTGCCTGCACATGAGCCATATCCCTCCATTCTCTATATAGTCCTTTGCCTATCCAAGAGCCTTATAAATGCCTCTGTCATATCTGCCTCCACTACCGCCTCTGGCAGCACATTCCAGGCACCCACCGCTCTCTGTGTGGAAAAACCTGCTCCGCACATCTCATTTGAACTTTCCCCCCTCACCTTAAATGCATGCCCTCTAGTATTAGACATTTTGATCCTGGTAAAAAGATACCAGCTGTCTACCCTATCTATACCTCTCAAAATTTTATGAACTCCATGAGGTCTCCCCTCAGCCTCCACCACTCCAGAGAAAACGACCCAAGTTTGTCCAACCTCTCCTTATAGCACGTGCCCTCTAATCCAGGCAGCATCCTGGTAAACCCTTTCTACACACTCTCCAAAGCCTCCACATCCTTCCTATAATGGGGTGACCAGAAATGAATGCAATACTCCAGATGCAACCTAACTGGAGTTTTATAAAAGTGCAACATAACTTCCCGACTCTTGAAATCAATGCCTCGACTAATAGAGGCAAGTATGCCATATGCCTTCTTTACCACCCTATCAACATGTGGCCACGTACAAGCTCACCGATCTCTGAGCATGGCAGCACAGGTGACAAGGTGGAGAAGATTACAAACGGGATACCTGCCTTCATTTGCCATGGCACAGAATACAAGAGCTGTAACAACTTTATAAAATTTTGGTTAGGCCACACCTGGAGCATTGTGTACAGTTCTGGTCACCACACCATAGGAAGGATGTGATTGTGCTGGAGATGGTGCAGAAGAGATTCATAGGATGTTGCCTGAATTGGAACATTTCAATTACAAGGAGAGACCAGATAGGCTGGGTTTGTTTTCTCTGGACCAGAGGAGGCTGAGGGGTGACCTGATAGAGGTTTATAAAATTAGGAGCAGGATAAGTAGGAGTAAAGGGCATAGGTTTAAGGTGAGAGGTAGGAGGTTTAGTGGGAAACTGAGGGACAACTTTTTCCACAGAGGGTTGTGGAGACTGAAATACACTGCCTGGAGGGGTGATGGAGGCAGACACTCCCACAATACTTAAGAAGCATCTAGACAAGTTCTTGAATCACTAAGCCATAGGTAATGCAGGTAACTGGGGTTAATGTATGTAGATACAACGGGCGCACAAACATGGTGGGTCAAAGGGCCTGTTTCTGTGCTGTATGACTCTATAACATAATCAGTTCTCAGTTTTGTCTGAGAAAAGTCAGTAAATGGAAAATAATTCAGGAAGGGTGCATTACTGAGGACTGCATTCAAATGCATGGTGTAGTCCAAATTACTGTATACACCCACAGAGGATGAAAACAAATCCTCTGCATGCCATCCAAGGCACTGGGGACCACTAGAAGGACCTAAAAGGGGGCAAAAAACATCAGAATGATTTTTTTCTTTCCTTGTGTGTTCATTGCACTTATTACATTCCTGCTTTTAACCAATCCATCACTGTTCACCAGTTACAGACCATGAGCACATATTGTAACAGCTGCACACCTCACATGAACACTCAAAATGTTTCTGAAAATTTCCTCTCTCTTAACACCATCTAAAACCAGTTTAAAGTAAACACGTTGAAAGCTCTTGTTACGAAACTGCATAAAGCACATCCAGTTGTATGTGGCATAAAACCAAACGTCTTAATAGGTGAGCAGTAGCACATGACAATTTTATAGGTTGATTTGTTTCCACAGCCATAGCCTCAGGCATGAAAGCAGCTGTACTGATCATTTAGTTTCCACTGATCCTTTATGATCTTCATCCCTCCCACTTCCAGAAACAGGTACATTTTCTTTTCAAGTTTTTGATAAATCAGCTCATGCCTTTGGGCTTGTAAGCAGCATGAATTTCAAACCTTTTCAAAAGCAAAATACTGCAAATGCAGTACCTGAAAGAAAACTGAAAATGCTGGAAATATTCATCAGGCCAGCCAGCCCTATGGACAGAGCAAAGAATTAATATAATTGGTTAATGATATTTCATCATAAAGGACACTGACTGAAATGATTATTTTGTGCCTCTTTTCACAGATACTACAAGTCCATATCAAATCATTTACTTATTTTTAGTAGCATAGTAATATTCCCAACAAATTACAGCAACAACTTGGTGCATTTGAACATAAACATTAAATCAGAATCCTCAGACTAATGGGATGAAAGTATTATGCCAACTGGCTGCAAGGATTCTAAGTGAAATGAGTTTGAGCTTTCGTAATTATGTTTCATATGGTTATAGGTCTACTGCATAAAATTATCCTTCATTCTATGCTAGTATGTCATCACTCTCCAAAAGCCACTTCTCAATTATTTTTTTAAAAGGTAGTGTTATGCCCCTAAGTGAAGAGAGCACTAGTTGGCATGTCTGCCTTGTGACGTCCTGTTGTCCACACTGCGAACTAATACTAATATTCTTCCCATTGATCTTCACAACTTCTCATCAGTTCCAGCTCCAGCTGTGAAATTGGAAAGCTGTAATTAGGTGTTCCCTATTTAATATTTAGAATTACTGAACCAAATAGCAAAATAGAAAACTACTCTCAAAAACTGTGACTCTTGCCATCAAGATCAACAGGTGCATAGAAACACCACCTCTTGAAGATGCCCTTCCAAATTACATACTATTCTAACAAGGAAACATGTGGCAATGTCTTCATTGTCACTGGATCTAAATTCCAGAACTGACTGACTGTAAACATTGTGAGAGTTCCTTCACCAGAAGGACTGCAATGATTCAAGGTGGCAACTGATGAAAGCTTAAGCATTAAACTGTTTATTCTCTGGAGATGCTAATTAACATTTCCAGTCCTTTATTTTTATTTGAATGCTTACCTTCTACATTGATTTCATAAAATGGCTACAAAGAATGAGGAGAAATTTGGAACATTTTTGTGTCCTTCAATGTTATCTTTTCATCTTGGGTTAAATACCTAAATATTAATTAGTTAGCTGACAAGAAATTCCTGAGACAAAGGACATGAGGTGGCTCATTGGTTAAGTATAGGTATTAAATATGGCACTTCTTCCTGAGTGTCACTGTGAAATTTAAGTAAAATTTTCCCAACATATCAAAAATATTTACAAAGAAAAAGCACTAGAAATAAAAGTTGTAGCTCCACAGTAGAAGTGCACAAGTTCTGAACAGCAACCCTGCTGAAAACTTGGTATATGTAACAGAAAGGATTTCTAGGTCTGACTGTGAAATGCAGTAAATACACCCATTTTGGGATTTTCAAAAGGAC
>JARFYF010000062.1:2457202-2471090 GCA_030265395.1 Rhina ancylostomus | reverse complement strand
CACCCCCCCCACCCCACCCCCACAATGCCTCTTTTCTTCACTTTCTGAGCCTTTTTTTTTACCCTTTTTTCCTCCTTACCTTTGACCCGTCCCCTGGTGGATCTGCTCTCCCCTCCTCCTGCCAATCACTATCTCTTACCTGGGAGGTGAAATAGAGAGGGGGATAGATTGAATGTGGATACCGTTTATATAGGTCAGCACAACATCATGGGCCAAAGGGCCTGTCCTGTGCTGTATGTTCTATGTTCTAACAGGTTCAGTCTCAGGGCCTTGTCCCACATCTTGCAATGAGGACGTGAAATGAACCTTTCTTTCACAGTACACCTTGGGCATCGATCATTCACTGAAACAAAACAGTTTGGTGGGGCATGGAAGAAGCATAATAAAAAGAATTTAAAACTACTGAGATTTGGAAAGATCAGACTCTCTCCAACAAGAAACAACAAATGCAGGAGGAAACATTTCACCCAATGTGTAAAAGATCTGTGTCTAGTCAATCCGGAAAGCCCAGTGTTATTTTTCAAATACTAAGCATGCTGACTCAACAGCAAGTAGTCGGTACGTAGATTGCAAGGCAAGGGGTTTCCTGAATACTTACTTTTCCCTGTCAGATTTGTAGGTGTGCGCAATCTCTGGTACCAAAGGGTCATCAGGATTTGGGTCACACAGCAGTGAACAGATAGACAGAAGAACTGAGGGAAATCAGATGCAAGAATAGGTTACTAAACAACACATTCTGTTTCATGGATTCATCATTCAGCTTCCTTGCACACAGTGATTCTTCCCTACAGGACAACAGGCCATGGATCTGTCTGCTACTCCCCAGAGAGTGAGCAAAGGATGGTCTACGATTTCCTGCACGACTGCCAGTGGTGGAAGGGAGGGAGGCCAGAGTTGCAGCACATGGATTTTGGGCTGAAGGAGATTGCAGAGATGGGGAGGGGGCCAGAATACAGAGTGCAGTTGAGGTTGAGAATAGGCAATGTAGCCAGTGAGGCTGGAGACGATGGGCAAGTGGGATTCCTGGTGCGTGTTAAAATACACGTAGCAGTTAGGATCAGGATTAGTATGTGATCACGGAGGGCATGGGTAGCAAAACCAATACTGCCGTGCACACATGGCCCACTAACCTACATCTTGGAACAAGTGATTGGGCACAGTTGAGGACCACGACCAAGTATCTCCCTCAAACATGGCCCGAGCCAAGATCGGCTCCCGAACTTTCCAGTCAGGAGGATGAGATCTAAAAATCACAGTGCCTACATCCACCAACTTGAACCAAGAGTGCGTGCGGATGTTTCCCCTACCTTTCGATAGTGTTAAAGCTGGAGACCACTGTGAGCGCAGAATATCGAGGCAAATACTTCCATTACTGTTAATGTTTGGATGATAGATTTTTGTTGTAAATGAAACCTGCAGAAGGCAAGAAGAGAGACTTTTACTTGCTCTGCAGAACACAGGAACAAAAACTCTGCTTATAACCCATGCTTTATCTTTTACCTTGGGTGGTTTGAAAGGATAATCTGAAGGGAAGTGGATATTCAGGAAGAAGACACCACCTTGGTAAGGGCTGTCGCTCTGCAGTAAAACAGCACAGAAAATGTCAGCGATCACGTTGGCAGTGACAGCGAAAGGGACTCTGTACAAAGAGATGATACTTACTGGCCCCATGATAGTGGCTTGCCAATGAAAATCTGTGAAAGAAAGAAAGTGTCAATTGCTTTTTCTTAAAGTCAACAATTGTTTTCTTCATGCCTGTTTTCTATGTCTCTTTCCAAATCATCAAGGCTTTGCCTCCTACAGAACATATTGCCCCGAAGACTCGACACAGAATTGTTCTGTACCCATTGTAACAGCAACGTTACAGGACAGAATTTACCCACGACTGCATCCTGATATTATCCAATGCAAGACAAGTTTTTCACTGCACCTCAGTACATGTGACAATAATAAACCAATTTACCAATAATAAAGCTGAACCAATGTGTAGCATCCCAGCCGTAACAACCAGGTACCCACCAGTCCTGGACCAGTATTATATAGCTTCAGTACTGTTCTGGATGGACTTCCAAGTATCTGCTATATAATTGTACCTGTGATAAATGTTCAGGAAGGTCGGAATCACAAGGCAAGTATTTAGGAAATCCTGCGGAGGCTGTGCTTTGTTTATTTGCACTTTGCTGCTTTCATTAATTCACACTGCAACCTTCTCTATTTGGTCCCTGGCATTCAAATCACATATTCCATGTGTGCTAAATGTTATGAATTTCATTTTATGTCAAATTTGAACTGGTCTAAGCCAAGCTCAGTCATTCAACCCCATGAGCCATTTAATAAGATAATGAAAATGATAATGAAACTTCTGTCTCTACTTTCACAACCAATCCCTCAGTGTCTAAAGTCTCTCTCTCTCTCTCACACAGAGACTGAGTATCCACACCCCTTGAAGATAGAATTATACAGTTCACAACCTCTTGTTTGCAATTTTCTTTTCTCAGTCAAAGACTGACCCTCATCCTAAGACTTTGCTCCTGGTTCTTGATTTTCTTGCCTGGTGGAACTACCTAATAACATGTAGTCTGCAGGGCCATCTAAGAATTGTATACATTACAAATCTTAGTACCTCTAATTCTTCTGAACTTCAGTGAGTATAAACCAATCCTATTGAATTTTCATTGTAGGACAACACTCTCATCTCAGGAATGAAGCTGGTGAATATGTAGAACCAACAAGGCATGCACATTCTTCTTTAGGTACGGAGATGAAGGTCAGAGAATACTCCAGGTGTGATCTACATAATAGCAATGGGACTTCCCTTTTCTAACACTCCAAATTCCTCACAATGAAGGACAACACACCAGTTGTCTCCTTAATTATTTTACAGCATTAACTGTGTTGAGTACAGTACCCACTCTGACAGCCAACATTTAATAGTCTCTCATTGATCTCCAGTATTATACTGTCCATTGGAGGAATGATTGAGCAACAGACATTGATGATACATAAAAGTACAGAAAGTTATTTAAAAGACAGTACCTACAGTTGTCAGAATGTCATATTAACAGTGTGCTGTGCATAGATCCTGCAACTGGATTCAACAACTTACATTGTATAGTTCCTCTACTACAATAAAAAACATTGCAAGGACTCACAGGAGTGCCATCAAACAATGACACTCAGCCACTTAATAGGCAGCTAACCAATGATGTGGTAAAGGGTTAAGTGTTAAGGACCTTCTTGAAGAAGGAAAAGAAAAAATGTAAAAAGAGACAAAGAAAGGTTTACGACGGAGTTCCACTGCGCAAGGCCTTGGCAGCTGAAGGTATGGCTAATGAAGGGAGAGTGACTACATTGGAGAGGCCAGATGGTGTCAGGATATTTCAGCAGGGATGCAGGGCTGAAGGAGATTAGAGATGAAGAGGAGATAGAAAATATATAGTAACAGAAAGGGCAACAACTAGAGGGTGAGAAGGGGGAAAAGGTAAGCACGTGAGGAGGTAATGTTCACAGGAAGAAGCAATGGCAGGAACAGTTTACATAGAGCTGCCTTCCAGTTACGACATGAACGTCTGTGACATGATGAGCTACTCATTCACCACCACGGAAATGCAGCTTAAATTGAAACCTCTGATTACTCTGAGTGAAACTTTCTTCTAACTGTATCTTTCTCATCAGAATCCTCTTGAATCTGACTGACCTGCCAGTGGAACCAACCTTTCACTATCTAACCTTTAGTTGGAAACCTCTGTTGAATTGTCCTCAATCTCTTCCATGTAGGAAGAGCAAGGGGAAAGAAAGCTCCAATTTTAGTCACCTTGGTATGTTTTGTCATATCACAGGCACAATGTAAATATAAAAACTTCATCAAGTAAATTCCCACATCATGTTACTTAAATGAATGCCTTGCCCAGGATTAACAGCAATTTAGAAACATTCTCCATAATTTGGTCCACTTACAGTCATCTCCTACTGGACCTGCTGAACACAGTGCTGGAGGATCACGCTCCAAGTCCTGGTATTCCTGGAGGACAACGAAGCACACATGTAAGCCAAGTCGACCGCATTTTAGGAAACTCTTAAGAGTTCAGCAATATTTATCTGATGGTGAATTCATACCCAAAGCAGCCAAGGAATTACAGGGAGATATAAGCTTTATGTACTTGCTATCAACTCTTTACATAGAATAGACCCCTTTATCCCTATCATAATTTGAACTACACAAAGCCACCTCTAGAGGTAGATTGTACCCCTGCTATCAATGGGATGAAGGCATTTTATGCTTTTTGAAATATGCCACCCATCTGTGCTGGCTCTTTGACTCTTTGAAAGAGAATTCAATTAACGTCTCTTCCCAGTCACACACCTCCTGACCACAGACACTGCCCTTTCATACATTCCTGCAAATATATTTCCCCTTCAAGTGTTTATCAAATCCCCACTTGAAACTTTCTAGGACATCTGCTTCCATCTTTCAGACAGCACATTCACTGTCACAACTGCCTAACAAACATTCCCTCCTGCTGCCTCTACTCTTTTACTGACTACCTTGATCTGTCTCCTCTGATTATCTCCCTCCTGCCACACATCTACTCACACTTTTGAAGCAGAGGGCAACCTTCCACATTAGTCCCATCTCCCAGCACCTGGCCCATAGCCTGCTATGCCTAAGCGATTCGAGTGCTGATCTAACACTTAAATGCTGTCAGTAACTCATCTTCAACCACTCTCTCAGGCAGTTCACATTCCAGGAACTCGCCACTCCTTGGGAGAAGAAAGCTCCCTCATATCCCCTCTAAATCTCTTCCCCCTTTCCCTCAACCCATGTCCTGTGGTTTTATCTGCCTCTGCTATGGGGAAAAGCTTCCTGCAGTCTATTCTATCTATACCTCTAATAATGATATACACCTCAATCATGAGCCCTCTCATCCTCCTCCACTCCAGGGACAACAGACCCAGTCTCTCCTCACTACTGAACTGCTCCATCCCAGGTAACATCCAGTGCGGACACATCCTTCCTAGAGCATGGTAACTCCGGCTGAGATCTGACCAAGCTTTTATAAAGTTGGAGCACAATCTTCCTACTTCTATATTTAATACGCTGACTAATACAGGTCAGAATCCCAAGCACCCTCCTAACACGGTACCTTCATCTACCTGTGCTGCTGGACTCAAGGCCCGTGTTGCTCATTACTTCCTAACACCCCACCACTCATGGCATCATCAGTGCTCCCAAAATGCATCACCTCACATTTGTCAGGATTAACCTCCATCTGCCATTTCTCAGCCCATTTCACCAGCACATCGATATCTCTCAGCAGCCTAAGACTATCTTCCCCACTATCAAACTCTGCCAATCTTTGCGTCGTCCGCAAACTGAACGATCACACTTCCCACATCCAAGTCATTCACATATACAAACTGATCCTTGTGGAACACCACTAGTCACAGCATCCAACCGCAAATAACCTCCTATTGCCAAGCCAGCTGTGGATTCAGTTTAACAACTTGCTCTGGGCCTTAATCTTTTGAACCAGTGTCCCATGTGCAGCCTTGTCAAAGGCCTTATGAAGTCCATGTAAATTGCATCTTCTGCCCTTGATACACTTTTGTTACGTCTTCATACATCAAGTTAGTCAGACAGGATCTACCCTTGACAGAGTCATGTTGCTTGTCTCTGATTAGCTACTGCCTTTCAAGTGATCATTAATCATCTCCCTCAGATTTTTTTCCCAGCATTTTCCCTACCCCTGATGCCAGGCTCAACGAGTCCATTGTTATCTGGGGGTGTTTTCCCTGCAGTCTTTCTTGAAAAGAGGACATTTACTGAACTCCAGTCATCTCGTACCTCATGTATCCAGTGAAGATTTAAAAATCACAGTAATCTCTTCCCTGGTCTCCCATAACAGCCTGGGATAAAGCCCATCTGGTCCTGAGGATTTATCCACCTTTAAGCCTGCCAAGGCATTGATTACTTATGGCGAGCTGCACTAGAATTTCATCTATCCCTGCTCTGAATTCTCCAAGGTCTGCTTCCTTTGTGAATACCAATGAAATGTATTCATTAGGGACCACATCAATACCTTCTGGCTCCATGCAGAGATTGCTAATGTTGTCCCTAATGGTTATTCTTTTGCTGCTACTTACAGAACGCTTTTGGATTTAAGTTCGTTGTGACCACTCTTAGCTTTCCAAATATCCTTGAGACCTCCCTACACTTTTCATACACTTGATGAGCCTCCCCTGTCATTAGCTCCCTATACCTGTCATGTTTCCTTTTTCCATTATCCAACCCTCATTCCTCAGCATCCAGGGTTCCCTACACTTCTTAACCCTGACTTTTACCCTTACAGGAACATGTTGGCCCTGAACTCTATTTCTCCTTTGAATGCGCCACTGTGCAGATGTAAACTGCTTCATTAACATAAGGGAGGACCTGGGTAAGGTGGATTGGGCAGATGTCAATGAAATTGGCCTCCCCCCCCATTTAAGACTTTTATTACAGCTCCATCATCTTCTTCTATAACCACTTTAAGATATAGAGTTAGGGTCACGCTCTCCAAAGTGATCCTCCACTGGCACTCATTCCATTTGACCAACTACATTCTCTAATGTCCAGTGATGCTCCTTCCCTCATTGGTCTGTCCACATACAGTGTTAAAACCTCAAAATCTCCACCCCCTCTGAGCCTTTAACACTAAGGTAATCCCAGTACAATAAGCCCATGATACCTGCCTGATACCTGCCTACATATGTCTATTCTTCCATCCCCTGTCGACTGCTGAGAGGTCCATGATACACCCAGAGCAAAGTGACAATACCTTTTTTGTTTCTAATCTCCACCCTAAGGCCTCACTTGTGGAGCCTTCTAGGGTATCCTCCCTCAATACTGAAGTAATGCAATCTCTATGTGCAATACCTCCTCTCCTTTTACTCCCCCCTCTGTCTCACCTGAAAATTCTATACTCTGGGAGATTGAGTTGCCAGTCCTTCAACCATGTCTCAGTGATGGCAACAATATTGTAGACCATAGTGTTAAAGGTTTGAATTCATTTGTTGTCCTTCTAAACTTGCCCTCCTATCCAAAGATTTCTCAGCACACACCAGGTTTCTGTTGCTCCATACCCTTTAAGATTGTACTCGTGTACTTTGCACCTCTATTCATCAAAATGTACTGCACACACACACACATAACACTTGTTATATGTCATCTGCTTATCTAACCATTTTATCACTGCTTCTGTCCACCTTCCTGAAGTTTGTTACTTTCCTCTTCATTATTTACATCACATAATCTGCAAACTTTGAAATTTGTCATGTATACCACATCTCAAATCATCTATATACAATCAAAAACACTCCTCATAACAACTGCTAAGGAATACCACTGTGCTCCCATGGTCTGCAAAACAATTGTTTGCCACTACTCGGCATTTGTTGGACAAGTTCATCTCCACACCACCACTGCCTATTTAATTACTCAGGCTTCAATTTTCATTACATGAATCCCCTTGTGCAATTCTAATGTTAAAATATATTTACACGATTCATTATACAAAAAGAATGTTTTAGACAAATATTAGCAAAGATTCAAGTAAGTGTTCAAAATCCAGCACCCCCTTCCAGAATTTTTTAAATGTGATGGCTCAAGGAACACAGTTTCTTCAGAGGAAATGGAAAGAATTTGACCAAAGAATGGATCACTCGTTCAATTTTATCTGGTTACCACTGTTCTATATTACTGTAAATACTCAGTGAGTCAGGCAGCCTCTGTGGAAACAGTTATTGTTTCAGATTGTTGATCTTCAGATAGAAATGGGAAACATCCAAAGTAAAACAAATTTTAAGATGCAGAGAAGATGGTGAAGAGAAAGCAAAGGAAGGTCAGTGGTAGGATGGAAGGGTAGAAATTCAATGGAAAAGAAGTGATAACTCAGGACGAGAGGATGGTAAGTAATGAGGTAGGTCAGAAAGAGGCAAATAGCAACAGAATATTTATCGCAAGATCTACAACTACGAACAGTGGCGATGTGAAATAGGACAGCTGGAACTGCTGACTATCAGAAACTGAACGCACTGAGTACAAGGAACTGCTCCCTCCAGGATGTCTGCTTCACTCTTCCACCTCTACCAAAACCCACTCCTTCCCATACAACTGCAGAGATACAGTACAGCCCTTTAACCTTCTCCCTTTCCACCATTCAAGGCCCCCAAAAAACTCTAGGTGAAAAAGTGATTCACTTGTATTTTTTCCTAATTGCTTTCACTGCCCACATTGTGGTTTCCTCTACCACGCAGATTTGTAATTGCTTTGCAGAAGATCTCTGATAAGCCCACAATGCAGACCGCAAGTTTCCGTTGCTTGTCACTAATTTCAATTCCACTCTGACCTCTGTATTTAACCTCCTGCAGTGCTGCCACAAAATTCAACAGAATTGCAAGAACACATCTTCCGACAGGGTTCTGGACGACCTTGATTTCAGCAATTTCAGACAATCAGCAATTCCAGCTTCTACATTTCACATTCGCAGCAAGCAATTTTTTCTTTGGTAACTTCTAATTATTCTACTTCGAGGTGCATCTCCTCTAGACCTAGTTTCTGCTATTCACTAATCTCTCTCTCATACTGCATCATATTCCTGTCAACTCATCTCACCTTCCTTCCATCCATCCGATCACACATCAACTTCCCTTTTGCTCTATAATCTTAAAACTTCTATCTTTTCTCAGGTGAAAGCTCATGGAATCGGAAACATTAACTGCTTCTCTCCTCACAGATGCTGATTGACCTGCTGCATTGTCAGTAATTTGTTCTATTTCGGAGTATCTACAGCATATTGTTTTTCCGCATTAATCTGGTTCCAAAACAACCTGCAGACTCGTACTGCATGAACATCTCTTATCCTCCTTATCCTGATGTCATTCATTTACAAGCAAGTGTCGTGGGGAGCTGGTGAATATTTCTGAAGCCAGCAGCTACCTTTGCATGGGTTTGTATCTCACTGTGTTTTCCCTTGGAGAGAAAATAACTTTGCTAGTAAGCAAATTTGGTTTTTTCAATCATAATTTTGTAGCCTAACATGAAAAGATGCATTATTTAAAACAAGATGGGTCTCTATCCTACACAATACAGTGCACCAACTGAGGACTGCAATGCACAAAATATCATATTTCTGTGGAACAGACTGGATAATAGTCATTTAAGGTGTGCGTGTGTGCTGGTTTGCGTTGACTAATATTTAACTCCCACCCAAGTTTAAAGGCTCTTGAGTTAAAGCTCTTTGACAGCCTATCACCTACAATCTGTCCCCTGTGGTTACTGACCCTAACCTACTCTGAAACTCTTGACAAGAACTCTGTTAATAGCAACCCCTCCACTGGTCTGTGGAGAACTGCCCTAGTTTCACTTTTATTTAATTAACATTTGAGGTGATAGTGATGGAGCAAATCTGGCATTAATTGCCACATGCAACTGCTTTTCATTCCTCTACTAATTGCTTGGGGTTGGGTGGAGCTGCTTCCCTCAAGCACTAGTCTGTGATCTGGTTTAATTCATTGTTTTGTGGTAGTTTGATACAACTGACTTGACTTGCTGGGACAGTTCTGATGGCAGTTTGAGGTCTGAAGTTACATACAAACCACATAAAGACAGATTTCCTTCCCTAAAAGTACTCCATGACAATTTGTAGCTTCTTCTGTTCTTAAAGCAGAAGATCCTGCAGCTTACCAACAATGATTTCAGCATTTGTATGCAAACTCCTGAAAGAGATAGTGTTTAATCATTAAATTCAGCTTGGGAACATTCAGAAACTCCAGCAGCTGCCACATCGGGATTGAACTTGTGTTTCTGGATATATTGCCCAGCTCTGGATCCACAGTTATATTTCCTTCCATTTTGAATGCAACCATTCCCGCCCATCTTACTTCTGTTCTATATTTAGTCCGATTCTCCTTTGCATTATCAAGATAACATCTGTCATACTGCCTCGTCCTCCTCTCAACCTCTGGCAATGCAGCGCGCAGACCACCGCTGTCTCTCCTGTGGAACACACAGCCCTCAGGAGTGCTCAAATCGCTGTTGGTAAGCTGCAGGATCTTCTGGCTTCAAGAACACAAGCATAAAGAAGCTACAATGTCCCTTTGACACTGCTTGGCCATTTGTCATAAACGATCAACCTCATCCAACCTATCGCCTGAAAGCCATATCCCCTAATTTCCTTAGAACCTTAAATACACTCAACACTGGGCAACCATGGCACCATGAGTAAAGAATTTCATAGATTTGCAACTCTCTTGTCACAGAGTAAGTGAATGATGCAAATTTCAGGAATTCATTGATCATGAAAATTTGTTGCCAAAGAGGAAGGAGGTGCTATTTTGCGTCTTCTGTACTTGAGGTGGCTCAAGTCACTTCCTGGAGAGAGTACAGTATCTAAACCTTGTCTAGTGCTCACTGTAAGCTAGAGTGTTATTTAAACATTAAGGACTGCAAGAAACATAGTAGCACAGGCAATTTAACTTTTAATCAATAGATTACTTTTTTAAAAAATAGCAGCTTAATGAATAAATAGAGAAATAAACTAACTGAATATACAAATAAAGATTTGATAGTGATGGAAGGCAGAGGACATGTAGCTGGATCATGTGTGAACTGGCAAAAATCAAGAATCCTAGCAACTATATCTAGTGTGTTACTGCAGCATTAGTAAAAGACAAACTCATGGAGGAACTCAGCAAGTCAGGCAGCCTGTGAAGGCAGAGGGATGGCTGATGTTTTGGGTTGAGACCCCAAGTTTATCCAGCTGTTTAGCTCCAGATTACAGCATCTGGAGTCTCTTATGTCTCTACTGCAGCATGAAGGCTTTTGGTTCAGGGCTGTTGAGTTGTACTGTTATGATATATAAAATATTGGAGAGTTACCTGGAGTGCTTGATCCAGGAGACACTGCTACCCTTGGTTTGATTTGCTCAAGCACGGGAAAATGTGACGCCATCAGACAGGTTTGGAGACCTTAGCTAATGTGAAAGGTACCACCTGCCTGCATAGGGAGTACAGGTAATTTGACCATGGCACTGTGGTGCAAGAGACAATTCAGAATGGAGGAATGAAATGTATATATGGTAGTGGTAGGGGTACAATGTAGTCACAAGGAGATGTCCTGTTCAAGGTCAAGTCCTTAAGGCTACATTGCCTTTCCACTGCCTGTCCTCAGAGCCGGATAAGGGAGTCGGAAGGGGAAGATCTAGTTTTTTAGGAACCATTGACATGTTAACTAAGAAAGTAATTCTGCAACAGTGAGAAGCCTCTGGATTACTACACAAGTCACCTACACACTGGCACAGGATCAAACAGAGCAGAGTTGAAAGTGCAGCTCAGAGAAGGGTGAAAGAGACAAGGATCTTAAATTGTGGGGCATTAGCACCAGGACCAGGGAAAGACGAGACTGTTTCTTGGAATGGCCTTCGCTAGATTTGGGCTGGACAAATCAAGTAACTAAAGATGTGTTTAAACTAGACGTGGGGGGGGATCAAGGTAATGGTGCAATGCAGCAAAATGGGAATGATAAACAGAATGACAAGGGCAGAGCATATAATGGACAAAATGCATCAGCAAACAGGCATCAAAATTAAAGGCTCTGAACTTGTGAAACATTCAAAACAGGACACATGAATTAGTGGCACACAGAGATAAATGGGTTTGCTTTGGTAGCAGAGTTGTGGTCGGAGCCATTGGTTGGGAGATCATGTAGTTATATGGCATGCTGGATTGTTGTTTGGCACATGTATTACAGCTTCAAGCTGGCACCTCATTCATGCCTGGCACTGCTCCTGCACACTTAATTGATCGTCGATCAGTATTCCAGCATGTTTGTGATGGATTAGTGCGGAAGATGTAAAGATTTGACATAACAGATTGCACTAGAATAAAATTCTGCTGATGGCCCACAGCACCTCAGGGAAACCCAGTTTTGTGTTGTCAAATCTACTAAGTCTATCATATCTTTCAAATGGTAGTGCAACTCCACATAGAGGATGTGCTGTGTGTGAAAATGGGACTTTGTTCACATTCTGGCAGCTATGTACTGCTTTATCGGTGCTGGCTCGACCAACTACTCTTGCTGATGGGCATTAAAATTCCCCAGCAAAAGGCTCATTTTGTGAACTTTTTTTAATCTCAGTCGTTCTGTATTTTGTATAACATGCAAAAGTATCAATTCATCTCCTCATGGAGGATGGCATATGGTAATCTGTGCCATGTGAATGGATGACACCACAAGATCTGGTCAGTACTGAAAAGCCCACTCCTTCCTACCTGTTTTCCATTGTACCATCTCAGGTGGGTCAGTCCTGAGAGTGCGATAAGACTTACACAAGGATTGTGACTGAGAATTCTGGTACGTAGTCCATAAGATACAAGGCTGTAAATAGTAATGAATCACTCTGCTGTTTGTTGGAGAGCTCTCTGAATTTAGACATGTAAAAAGAGGGACCTTTACTTTAGGAATTCAGCTAAGCCAACTATATATGAAGTTTTGTTAGTCAAGCAGGCCAGGGATTAATTAGATTCAATAATACAAAATGCAGTAGGAAACAGAACCAAGTAGAGAGGACTGACAGAGACACAAATGATGAGGTACAACCAAAGGAGGCATAGATGGTAGCCCCAGACGGCCATAAATATCATTTCATGCACACAGAAGACAAGGACATCAGGAGTTATCTTAAGGCTGCAAGATGACAAAATGACTGAAAGGAAGGTCAGTATCAGTAAATCACAAGTTTTGGATAGCCAGGAGCTTAATTAAACACAAAAGGGATGTCTATGGTTCTATGGTTGACAATAATGGGTACAACCGAGTAACATTGTACATGTGAGCAAAGAGCCACCAGTAGGATTGAACAAAAAGGGTAAACAAACAAGGCCCTTTGGGCTGGTTTTGTACCACGAACCTAGGACGAGTTCTGAACTCAGTGCAAGTTGCTAGCCCGGTCTTATTGAGAAAGACTGTAAGTGCTTGTCTGTCTGCTGATTATTGGATAGTATTGATGACATCACCTCTCCACTTCCTCATACTGCTTGGGCTGGAAACAACTTGGCCATATCCAGATTCCATGCTTTGATCAATGCCAGCTCAAATGCCTTTTTATACCTGCCCATCTTATTTTTAAAGCAGTGGTTTTTATATAACCAGAAGGCTTTTAACATTCTTTTCTCCATGAAGTCACATCCAGATGGCCTGCATAAGGGCAGGATTGCTTCCCTCAAGAATATTAACAAATTACATGGGTTCTCATGACAGTCCAGTAATTGTCACAAAGTTTCACTGTGATACGAGTTATTCTTGTAATACCAGATGACTTAACTAACTGAATTTTTTCCCTCTAACGAGAAAATCTCACCATTGCAGTGAGACAGGATTGAAATAAAAGATATTATAAAGTTGCAAGGAATCCTAGTCTGAGGACAGATGGAATTTTAGAAATTTCAAAGGATGATTGAAAATTTTATAAAGGAAATAGAACAGGAACAAGACAACTAAGGGATACAAAAGTACTGGAATTACTTTTTAATTAAGGGATAGAAAATGGTAAATGATTGCCCATTCAAAGCTGAAGTACAGGATTTAATAGGGAAGAGGAAATGATAGATGTGTTAGAAACATTTTAGTGCTTTCACTGTAGAATACATAAAAGGGGGAAAAAGATAAAACATGGAACACAGAAAAACTACGGCACAATTCAGGCCCTTCGGCCCACAAAGCTGTGCCAAACATGTCCCTACCCTAGGAAGGGTAGGATGTGGAAGAATTTGAAAGCATATCACAGGAGGGTGAAAGTGCCGGACAAACTAATGGGACTAAGGCTGAGAATCCCTTGGGGGGGGGGGGGGG
>JARFYF010000062.1:1608563-1618645 GCA_030265395.1 Rhina ancylostomus | reverse complement strand
TGGATTTCCCCAGGTGCTTCAGTTCCCTCCCTAAAGAAGTGCCGGTTGGTGGGTGTATTGCCCCCAGTGGGTGAGGGGTGGGACAATCAGGGAGTTGATGGGAATGTGGGGAGAGTTAGTTGGGGGTAATAGGTGGGGGAGTGGGACTGATGGGATTGTTCTGAGAGCCGGCATGGACTCGACTGGTGGAATGGCATTCTTCAACATTGTAAGAAAAATATAGCAAAGCTGCTGAGGCTGTGGGACAGCTGGAAACATCAGTGTTTTTACCAGGCAAGTGTACGAAGGAGATTGAGGTTGTTACAGAGCAGCCAAACTTTCAGTGAATGGTGGAACAGGCTGGAGTGGCCAAATGGCCTCCTCCTCTTCCCTTGTCCATGCCCAAGGAATGTGTCTGGAAAGATGTCGGTGAAAATTGTTTCTAAGTATGTTATTTCTCACTCTTTCTTCTGCAGAGAATAAGTAACCAGTCCATTCCAGTCCATGAAAGCGTACAGGTTCTTCACCCGATTATCTATGCCTGCACTGTTTTCCTCTTGCTCTGCCTCTTCACCGCCATCATTGCATACATCCTGAGGCACAAGTAAGTCACCTGTCACACCTCTGCGAACGTTGCTGCACTCCTGGGAGTTAGAGCAGCCGGTGGTTGCAGCCACACACACAGGAACAGGCCACTTAACCCAACCGCCCATGCTATGTCCATGGTCCACCTGAGACCCCAACCCACTTCCCCTTCCCCTTCCCCCACCCCATTCTGCCACAGACCCTTCCTCTGCCTTGCTCTGCTTTGGGTCCGGAACAAGTGAGTGTTGCCAGTTATTCCCAGAATCGTGCCCCCAGTGGAAACTGATGAACCTTCAGCACAAGAGCAGGAAGAGGGAGCAGGACATCTCCACTGGATCCTCAAGAAGCTTTGTGAAGGAGGAAAGCACCGGTGGTTGTGGTCAGGTACTCGGACCTGGCTGCAGCACACCCTCCTCAGCGAGGTCCTTCAGGGCAGCCACCCTGTGCCTTCCCAGCACCATGAGCTGATGCCCTGAGCTGTATTAAAGGGAAAGGGTCATTGCTGCTCAAGGATCTCACTGTTGTTGTCCCCAAGCCCCTCACTATTTATTGGAGCATGCATTATTGGTGGGTGGATCTTGGTCGTCACAATCTGGCTTTGTTGTGACTGCCTCCCTACCGTCAATCACAGAGGGGGTGGAGGTGACACTAATCAAAGGGCAAGGGAAACAATGAGGAAGCCCAGGAGTCACTGCACAACTGTCACGGTGCATCATGAACAGTGTCCGCGCTGTGTGTGTGTCGAGAAGTAAACCCCTCTACTCCCCACCATCCTCATCACCACCCTGAACGCTCGCTCACTCCACCACTGGCAGTCCGTACCATCTGCAATGTTCACGGCAGTTACTTGCCCAGGCTCCCAAACCTGTACCCCCAGGGCGGAGAAGGGCAGCAGTCACACGGGAACACCACCACTGCAGGTTCCTGCTCCCTCCAACTTTTGGAAATATTTCACCGATCCTTCATCGTTGTGAGTCTCCCCACAGCACTGTGAGAGCACCCTCACCAGAAGGTTTGCAGCACTGACGTGTTTCACTACCACTCCTCAAAGGCAGATAGGGACAGCTGCAAATGCCTTGCCAGAGACCGGTGCATCCTGAAGTTTCTTTTTAAATCAGTGCTGTGGTGGTTTACGATGCAGGTTGATGGATTTCTAGACGCTAAAGGCATCAGTGGGCGTGGGGAGTGAATGGGAATATGGTCCTGAGATGGAGGATCAGCTGTGATCACATTGAATGGTGGAACAGAATTGAAGGGCTGAATGGCCTGCCCTGTTCCTACATTCCATGAGATTTAAAGGATTTCATAACAGTGGGACACACTGTGTTGATGTGTGTTGTTTAATATCTTCTCCTCTTCCGGTTATTTCAGCACAATCCGAATTTCCAGGAAGAGCTGGCACATGCTGCTTAACCTCTGGTTCCACATCTCCATGACCTGTGCTGTGTTCACTGGGGGCATCAACCGTAAAGAGTATGGTCTGGTCTGCCAAGTGGTGAGTGTGGAACTCATGTGGTGTTTCTTTCCTGAGCTGAGCTGTTTCTGTGGTGTGTGGATTAGCTTGGAGTATTTCACTCTGTTTAAAGTGGCAAGCTCCAGTTGTTGTTAAGTAAACAGGGGGTCACTTTGTTTGAAGCCTTATTAGAACCATAGAACAATACAGCACAATACAGGCCCTTCAAACTAAGACGATCTAAACCCTTCCTCCCACATATCCTTATATCTTAAATTCCTCCATATCTAACAATCTCTTGAACTTGTCCAATGTATCAGCCTCCACCACCACCCCAGGCAGCGCATTCCATGCACCAACCACTCTCTGGGTGAAAAACCTCCCTCTGACATCTCCCTGGACTTCCCACCCATAACCTTAAAGCCATGTCCTCTTGTTTTGAGCATTGGTGCCCTGGGAAAGAGGCGCTGGCTGTCCACTCAGTTGCTTGATTCAGGACCTTTGCAGGTTGGGACGTGGGTGTCAGTACCAATCTGTAACAAAGTGTGGCATCTGCTGACAATTATATGTGTAGAGTGCGAGAACTGTGATTTCACTGGTGCAGAGGAATTAGAGTAAACTTCTGATAATCCAGCATCTTGAAAGTTCAGAATCCAGCTCACCTATTAGTTTAGAATGGGTTTGGTGTGCGATTGGGCTGTCATTGGCTGTGACTGGTCCGGCACTGGAGCTGGGGTCCACAGTGCTAGTATATTTTCTGCTCCCTTTAAACTCACTTATTTGTTACACCAATATAAAAAAACTGAAATAAAAGTGTGTTGGGGTAATTTTAGGAGTAACATCCAATAGTCCAGCACCACCAAAGTGACAAGAGTGCTGAATTATCCGAGTTTTACTGTATTGAGGGAGTCTGCACTGTCGTAGGGATAGCAGTGAGGGAGAGCCCAACGGAGGGAGGGGTAGGACTGCGGTTGAGCAGCATTGGTGTAGGTGATGCCTTTCAGGTGAGACATCAAGTCAAGGTCTTATTCACTCAATCAAGTGGGAGTAAGAGTTTACATTGCTGTTTTTCTCCCCTACCTTCTGACCAATTCTTTTCCTTAACCAATGTAACCGACACAAGTGATCTGGTCATGTTCTCATTGATGTCTGTGGGAGCTTGCTGTGCAGCAGTTGGCATGTCCTTCATAGGCTGTGAAGTGTTGGGGAACTCTGTTCTTATGTGTGGCTTCTCGTCTGTTTCCAGGTTGGAATTGTCCTACATTATTCATCCCTGTCAACCTTGCTGTGGATCGGAGTTTCAGCGAGGGTCATTTACAAAGAAGCAACACAGAAGTTACAACGTCAACAGGATCTCGAGCTTCCTGCCCCCGCACAGCGCCCAATGCTCAGGTACAGAGGAAGGGTTGAGTCCTTACAGTGTTTGCCCAAGGTGCCCAGTCTATCCCATTGCCCACCTTGTCCCTGTAGCCCACAACTTTCTTCTCCAGGCATCTATCCAATTCCTTTTCAAATGCATTTCCACTTCCCTTCAAGCCATGAATTTCCAGATCATAACAACTTGGACAGGGTAGAACAGGGTGAAAGTGATTGGACTTTTGCAATTTGCAATTAGAGGTTTGTAAAATCATGAAGTGGTGTAGATAAGGTCTTTTTCCCAGGGGAGTCTAAATCTGGAGGGCATGTGTTTAAGGTGAGAAGGGAAGGATTTACAGAGGATCTGAGGGACAGGGTTTTCCACCCAAAGGGTGGTGGGGATATGGAATGAGCTGCCAGAGGAAGTGTTAAATTACAGTGTTTAAAAGACATTTGGACAGGTTCATTGTGGTAACAGCATTGTGGTTATACCTACACTTCCTCATACTGCAGTGGTTCAAGAAGGCAGCTCACCAACACCTTCTCAAGGGCAATTAGGGACAGCTCAGCCTGCAAACTCCACATCCTTTGAATGAATATGAAGGAACTCATGGATAGGAAAAATTTAGAGGGATATGGGCCAAATGCAGGCAAATGGGACCAGCTCAGGAAGGCACCTTGGTTGGCATGGATGTGGGCTGAAGGGCCTGTTTCTGTGCTGTGTAACTTTGAGTTTGTTCCTTTCCACACCACCGTTTGAATATTGTTCTCAGCCAAGATGTTCCATGGAACTGTGGGGATGGACAGCTCATAATGAAGCTTTGGCTCGCTGCTTTCTTAGATCTTTCTGTAAGGTTGACAGGTGTCTACTGGATCTAATCCAGCACTCCTGAAGATACTTTTATCATTCAATACCATATTTTCACAATACTTTTAAAGCATTGATTAGATATTCTAACTTGGTCCAAGTTATTAGAACATTTTGGTTAACTTGAGTTTGAGAAACATCCTGATACATTTGCTGTTGTCTGTTCTTTCAATTCAAATCTAAACCGGATCGGTTTTGTCAAAGTTTTCATTATTGTTTCCCCAAACAAAACTTCATATGCAGTAAAACCCCACAAATCACTTCTTTTCCTTTTGTTTTCTTATAATCAAACACTGATCATTCATGTAGACACAAGGTGGATTTCTTCTTGTATTTAACAACTCTAAATGGGTTAAGTTCAGCCTCTGACAAATTCAGTGTCACGTGCAGTGTCTGCAGACGAGATTTTATTTTCTTTAAACTACTTCTATCTCTTTCTACACTTATAGTTGTGTAATGTTATTGCCATCTGCTCCTTTCAAATAAAAGCCCATGGGATTAATTTGTCACTGCAGGAAAATTTCCATTCATTTTAACCTTTACAATTTCATTCATATTTTTTTCTTGAATCAAAACAAAATTCCTCAAATCCCAGATGTCAGTTTGAATTATGCAATAGTTAGAATGACTAAAAGTTCTTGCTTTCAATAATCTCAGGACTGGAATAAGATGCCTTCATATGACTTAGAGCATTTACATACAACCATTGCAGAGTTCAGGTCCTTAGAACAGCTTCCGATTTCAATTTGGATTCATATTTTATTAACTGAAACACAGTAATTAAAAAGGAAGAAAGGACACATGTTCACCTAACAAAACTCAATAACTTAAGTAACTTTCTTCTCTTCAGGTGCCTTTAGGTTAATTCAAGTAAATGAAGAAACTTGCCACCCATAATCTAGGCTGCTTAAAACAAAAGTAACTTCTAGCTTTAACTTTATGATGCCTTGCAAAGCTCATTTGGTTTTAAAGTTATGTCTCTGATTTAAAACTTTAAACTTCAGTCAAAATTCAAGGAACATTCTAAGCCGATAAGAGGAACTGCTCTCATACATTTGGACCCTTCTGAAGAAGTGTCATTGACCTAAAATGTTAACTATGTTTTCTCTCCACAGATGCTGCCTGATCTGTTGAGTACTCCAGCATTTTGTTTTTATTTCAGATTTCCAGCATCTGCAGTTTGTTTTGCTTTTCACTTCAAACAGCTTAAATTACTTCAAAATGTAAACATAACTCAATCCTCTGTCCATCTGGATAATTCCTGAACTTCAAGTGTTAACTCACATGGTGAGACTGCAGATGAGAGTGTTTTGAATACTGAAACAAACCGCTGAAACTTGTTAAGGGTGTACTCTCAAACATGGACCATCTGGGAGAGCACTCAGACACATTTTCACGCTAACTGAATGTAGATTCCTTTTACTCACACATTTTCATACTCCATTTCTTCCATCAATAACCTGCAAATAAAGTCAGTAATTGTCAGGATCTGACATGTCAGATCCTGAGCTATGGAGTCTTTTGCAGGAATGGTTGGGATGTCAACAGGGTTCTGTTGCGGCTGACCAGGACCTTGTAAATGTCAGGGCTCCCCGTTCACAGTGTTTGTACCAGGTGGTGTCAGTGTCCACTTCCCTGTTCTCGGTCAGAGCTCCATTTTAACTGAGGAAGACAAGGCCAACAGGATCTATGTATGGTTGGATCCCTCTATTTTAGGGGAGGCCAGCATTGTACAAGAGTGAAAGACTGGTGTCCACTGTCATCATTCCTAGTCTGAGCCATGATGGGAGAGAGGGCCATATTGATGTGATAGTTATAGCTGAGAGGGGGTGCCCTCATCTTGGCTTTCTGGTAGCATTATGTGGTTGCTGGCTACAACATTGGCCCAGGTGACCAGCAGGTTAATGTTGGCTTGTGCTGCCACCTTCATCCAGGGATGGGTAATGAAAGAGTGAACAACAGAACACAGTACGTTCTGCTCGGATATAAATTCAAAACCCCAGTAGAACGAGGCCGAATGTAAACCTGACCCGTTTAAGCACATTTTTTCCCATTCCTCACCTGATCCAACCACAGTTAATGAACGATCTTGTGCTGTTGATCAGCTTGAGGATGCAACACCAAATACTGATCAAGAATTCCCTCTCTCTGCCTCTCCTTCCTCGTCTCTCTGCATTGTAACCTTTCTCAGCATCATTGATAGCACTTCAGATTCTGTCAGCAAATTAACCATTCCTCGTCCAATTCGCCAAAAATACTGAACTCTGGACATCCCACCGGGATTAAAATAGAGACCATCTGCTGCCCTTCCCTTTCCACAGGACTTCACCAAGCCACACCCCTGGCTCCTTCCTTCTTCCGCCCCCAGCCGACACTTCTCGCCTTTGCTGGTTCAAGCTGTCTGAGGTTCACCCCCAGATCCTGAATGTCTCTCTTTCTGTGCAGATTCTATCTCATCGCTGGAGGCATTCCTCTGATTATATGTGGGATTACTGCAGCAGTCAATCTGCACAATTACAGCAACATCAGTCCATAGTGAGTATCCGGTCCTCTGTCGATTTGATCTGCCAGAACAATACTGAACTTCTAGGGTTAATTCATGTGACAAAACTACACAAACCAGTCATAGCAGGGAAATAAGCCATTTGGCCCATCACGTCCATGCTGACCAGTGGGAACCCATCCATATTAATCCCATCTCCCAGCACTTGGCCCATAGCCTTCTCTACCTGGTTGAATCAAGTGCTCGTCAAGACACCTCTTAAATACTCAGTGACTCTGCTTCCACCACTCTCTCCAGCAGTGCATTCCAGATACTCACCACCCTTTTGGTGTAAAAGGCCCCCCTTCAGATCCCCTCGAAATCTCTCACACCTTATCCTATATCTACATCCTCCAGGTTTATTTGCCTCTAATAAGGGGAAAAGATTCCTGCAGATTACCCTATCTACAACCCTTATAATCTTATATACCTCAGTCAGTCCCTCCCCCATTCAGGGGCAAACACACCTAGTCTGTCCACCCTCTCCTCATCACTGAAACGCTCCATCCTGGACAACATGCTGATGAATCTCCTCTGCGCCCTCTCCAGTGCTACCCTATCCTTCCCATTGTGTGGTGACCAGAACTAGATGCAGCACTCCAGCTAAAGTTTGACCAATGTGTTATAAAGTTGGAGCATAACCTCCGTGCTCTTGTATTTAGCACCCTGACCACTGAAGGCCAGCATCCCAGATGCCTTCTTAACAGGTTCTCTGCCTGCACTGCCACCCTCTGTCTCCTGTTGCCAAGCTTACTTTGATCCAATTTGCCAACTTGCTCTGCATCTTATGAGCCCTATCCTTTTGGGCCAGTCTCCCATGTGGGACTTTGTTGAAAGCTTTACATGTCCATGTAAATCACGTTTACTACACTGCCCTTGTTAATACACTTTTGTTACCTCCTCAAAAAATTCATTCAGGTTGGTTAGACAGAACTGCCCTTGACAAGGCTATGCTGGCTAATGCTGATCAGTCCCTGCCTTTCCAAGTTATCATTAATCCTGTCCCTCAGAACTTTTTCTATTAACTTCCTTCCTACTGATGGAAGGCTCACGGTCTGTAGTTACCAGGCTTTTCCCTGCTGCCCTTCTCAAAAAGGGATGCACATTTGCCATCCTCCAGTCACCTGGTACCTCACTTGTGGCCAGCGAAGATTTAAAAACTCAGCCAAAGCCCCAGCATTCTCTTTCCCTGTTTCCCTTAGCAGCATGGATTAAATCTCATCCAGCCCTGGTTTTTATCTACTTTTAACCCTGCCAAGGCATCGAATACCTCCTCTTTATGGAGACACGCACTAGAATTTCCCCTCTGCTGTTCTCCAACTACAAAGTCATATCATTTAGAGCATTTACACACAACAATTGCAGGGTTCAAGTCCTTAGAACATCTTCCAATTTCAATTTGGATTCATATTTTATTAACTGAAACAGTAATTAAAAAGGAAGAAAGAACACATGGTCACCTAACAAAACTCAATAACTTAAGTAACTTTCCTCTCTTCGGGTGCCTTTAGGTTAATTCAAGTAACTGAAGAAACTTGCCACCCATTCATGTTAATTTAAGCTGCTTAAAACAAAAGTAACTTCTAGCTTTAACTTTATGATGCCTGGCAAAGCTCATTTGGTTTTTAACTGACAATGTCCCTATTCCAAAAAAATTATCATGTCTCTGATTTATTATTCTGGCTGGAGGTCCACAGGGATCAGTGCTGGGACCTCTGTTTGTGATATACATCAATGATTTGGATGAAAATGTAGATGGGTGGGATAGTAAGTTTACATATGACACAAAGGTTGGAGGAGTTGTGGACAGTGAAAAATGTTGTCAAAAGGTACAGCAGAATATAGATCAGTTACACATATGGGTGGAGAAATGGCAGATGGAGTTTAATCCAGGCAAGTGTGAGGTGTTGCACTTTGGGGGGAGGGTCAGATGTAAAGGGAAAGCATACAGTTAATGGCAGGGCCCTTAACAGCATTGATGTACAGAGGGATCTTGGGGTCCAAGTCCATTGCTCCCTGAAAGTGGCCAGGCAAGTAGATAAGTTGGTAAAGAGGGCAGATGATGTGCTTGCCTTAACTGGTTGGGAAATTCAGTACAAGAGCAAGGAAGCCATGTTGCAGGTAAATATAACTTTTATAACAAACTGGAGTATTGTGTGCAGTTCTGGTTGCCCCATTATAGGAAAAATGTGGAAGTTTTGGAAAGGGTACAGAAAATGTTTACCAAGATGCTGCCTGGATTAGAAGGTATGAGCTATAAGGAGAGGTTGGGCAAACTTGGTTGTTTTCTTTGGAGCATTGGGAGACCTGATAGAAGTTTACAAAATTGAGAGGCATAGATAGGGTAGACAATCATAATCTTTTTGCCAGGGTAGAAATGTCCAATACTAGAGGACATGCATTTAAGGTGAGAGGGGGAAAGTTTAAGAGAGATGTGTGGAGCAAGTTCTTTTTACACAGAGAGTGGTGCGTGCCTGGAATGGGCTGCCAGGGTTAATGGTAAAAACAAATATGCTAGTGGCCTTTAGGTAGCGTATTTGCTTTTACCATTAACCCTGGCAGCCCATTCCAGGGTTAATGATGGATATGAATCATGTGCAGGAAGGAGAGTTAATTTAATTTGGCATTGTGTTCAGCAGACATATGATGGGCCAAAGGGCCCGTTCCTGTGCTGAACTGTGTTTTAAGAGTTACTGATGATGTTGGTATGTTCAAATCAAGAGGAAAAAGACATGAAATTTTACAAGATGTTTATATGGCTGGAATGGCCTCAACTGGAGTATCACCTTCATTATGGGGCCTCACACTTCAGGAAGGGTGTTGGGGCCTTGGAAAGGAAGCACAGGAGATGGACCAGGGATGAGTTACACAGAGTAGGTGGGGTTGGTTGTCTCCAGGCAAGGTGGAGGGGAGAGTTACCAGGGGCCTTCAGTGCTGTGAGGAACGAGGAGAACCGGTTGGCACTGGCAGCACGACGAGTAACCAGAGGACACAGATTGAAGGGGAGGAGAATGAGCAGCAGTGTGAGGTGAGGGGCAAGATGTCGTGGGAATTCCCAAGGAGAGAGCAGAGGATGAGCAAGTGCGGTGTGGAACAAGCCCCTGATCTGTTCTTCCTTCCTGAACCCCCCCCCGTACACCCCCTTCTCTCCCCATCTAACCCTAACCCCCCGTACACCCCCTCCTCTGCCCACTAACCCAAATCCCTCTCCCTCACCCCCTCCCTCTCCTCCCCCTTGCACACCTCCCCTCCCCCTCTAATCCTAATCCCCCCCCGCCCGCCCCTGGCCCCCTCCCTCC
>JARFYF010000062.1:1334579-1344652 GCA_030265395.1 Rhina ancylostomus | reverse complement strand
ACAGATCTTTCCGGTGAGTGAGAATTTGGGGGACAGTGACCATTGCTCCATAACCTTTAACATTGTCGTGGACAGGGACAGGAGCAAATAGGACGGGAAGATACTTAATTGGGGAAAGGCGAATTATGAGGCAATAAGGCGAGAACTTGAGGGTCTAAATTGGGATGACATTTTTGAAGGGAAATGTACCACGGAGATGTGGTCGATGCTCAGGGATCTCTAGAAGGATGTTGGGAATAAGTGTGTCCCAGTGAGGCAGAGAAGTAATGGCTGGGTGAAGGAAGGAGCCATGGGCAAGAAGAGAGGTGGAACAATTAGTGAGGGAGAAGGCGGCAGCATACATAAGGTGTAAGCAGATAGTAAGCTCATGAGGAAGATAGAGCAGCAACGAAGGGTCTGAGGAGAGCAAGAAGGGGGGATGAAAAGGCTTTGGCAAGTAGGGTCAAGGAGAATGCTAAGGCTTTTATTTTTCACGTACTTGGAGCAGAAGGAAAGGAAAAGGTGGGAAGATGGGCCTGGAAGCTGTAGAAGTGGGTGAGGTCCTCAATGAATACTTCTCTTCACCAAGGAGAGGGGTCTTGATGACTCTGAGGACAGTGATGGTAAGGGTAATGTTCCAGAGCTTGTGGAGATCAAGAGAGGAGATGTGTTGGAGCTGTTCGAAAATATTAGGAGAGATAAGTCCCCGGGGCCTGAAGGAATATTCCACAGGCTACTTCGGGAGGCGAGGGAGGGGATTGCTGAACCGTTGGCTAGGATCTTCGAGTCCTCGTTGTCCACGGAATGATACCAGAGGATTGGAGGGTGAAGAAAGTTGTCCTCTTATTCAAAAGTGTTAGTGGGGATAGTCTAAGGCATTAAAAATCAGTGGGCCTTACGTCTGTGGTGGGTAAACTATTAGAAAGGATTCTAAGAGATAGGATCTATAAGCAATCAGAGAATCATGGACAAATTAGGGACAGCCAGCATGGGAAGATCTTGCCTCACAAGCCTGATAGGGTTCTTTAAGGAGGTGACCAGGAAGATTGATGAGGGTAGTGCAGCAGATGTGGTCTACATGGATTTTAGTAAGGCGTTTGACAAGGTTCCGCATGGTAGGCTTCTTCAGAAGTTCAGAGGCCAAGGGGTTCAGGGAGGCTTGGCCATGTGGATTCAGAATTGGCTTGCCTGTAGAAATCAGAGGGTTGTGGTGAGTATATGGAACGAACTGCCAGAAGAAATGGTTGAGGCAGGTACAATAGCATCATTGAGCACTTGGATAGGTATGTGGAGGGGTAGGGCTTAGAGGGACATAAGCTGAATGCAAGAAATTGGGACTAGCTGGGTGGGCACCATGGTTGGCATGGACTGGTTGGCCCAAAGAGCCTGTATTTGTGCTACATTGCTCGATGACTCTATAACATAGGAGGCTGAGGGCAGGGGGGGTCAGAGTGGAACGGAGAAATAACTTGACAGGAAGCTCCTGAAATGAACAGAGGTGTTCAGCAAAACACTCAGCCAACCTACATTTGGTTTCTCCAATGTAGAGGAGACTACTGAACACCAACAGCAATACACTAAATTGAAAGTGCTTGTTGCCTTATCTGCAGCCTACCACAAACAGTCCATCTGTTCTCCCCACCCCTCTGCATCTCCATGCTTGTCATCTCACTTTTCTGATAAAGGGTCCCTGGTCTCAAACATTGACTGTTTTGCTCCCCATAACACTGCTTAGTGCTTCCAGCATTTCATATTTTTGTGAAAGAACAAACTAAATTTATTATTCAGGGAGTCTGCCCCAACCCAGGGATGTCCCAAAGCACTTTACAGTCAATGAAGTACTTTTGTTCCCACCTTAGTGTTTGAATACTATTGAACTGTGGGAGATAATTTGTACATAATTAATTGCCAACAATAAAAACAGATTATAAGTGTTGGACAGTACACTATAGAGAACTCTACAATGAAAGAAAGCAGACAAGGCCTCAATTTATTGCCTCGTCTGAACAGTGAGACACACATGTTCCCTGAGTTTTGCATTAGAAACCCAACCTGGATTATTGCACTGTCTTTGGAGAAAAAAGTAAAAACAATGCCCAAACTATGAGTAATATTGTTACATGAAGTGGCCACCATTACACTGCAGGCAGATGGATTCAGAACATTGACCAGCACATGGTAATGTGATATTGTTGCTATCATGGATGAAAGAAGGGCAGAACTGACATTCCAACATTCCAGGGTGTAGAATCTTCAGATGCGACAAGGGAAATTTAAAAAAGGAGGTGGTACTGCAATATTGATTAAGGTGCCCATTTTGTGGTGCCGAGCAAGAATATTCTGGAAGGTTCTTCAGATGAGGCTACATGGGTAGAGCTTAGGAATAAAAAAGGGTTATATTACAGTCCTCTTAACAGTCAGCAGGAGGAGTAGATACTGTATGTAGACAGAGATGCAAGAGTAATAGGGTTATAGTAATAGAGGATTTCAAGTTCCACAATATTAAAGGAAGTACTTTAATGTGAAAAGCTTAGAGAGGGTGGAATTTTACATCAGACATGTCATTCACAAATGAAATGAGAATTCAGGCCCAGTGTGATCCCATATGAGTGAAAGGAATGGCTAGCAAGTTCAAGGATCTCTAGATGTTAAATGATATCAAAATTTGGATAAATAAAAGGTAAAGAGAACTGAAAACAGGGAGACCTGCAGGAGTATATAAAGAATTGGAAGATACTTTAGAAGAAATTAGAAGGAAAAAAGGGGGCAGGAAGTATCACTGACAGACAAGGTTAAGGAAAATCCCTAAGTATTTTATGTATATTAAGATTAGGAACCCAAAGTGTCACTCTGTGATGGATCCAGAGGATGTAGGTGAGGTCTGGAATGAATACTCTTCATCTGTATTCGCTCAGGAGAAGATATTATACTCTGATAATTTGGGGTGGGGGGTGGGGTTGCAGTGACATTTTAGAACATGTCATGAGAAAGAAGATACAAGATGTTTTAGCAGGCTTATAGATGGATAAATCCCCAGGGCCTGAAGAGAATCATAGGGTGTTATGTAAGAAGGGAGGAGATTACAGGGGGTCCTGATAGAGATATTTAGATTTTCAATGGCCAAAGTTGAGACAGATAACTGGAGAACTGCACATGTGGTACCTCTATTCTAGAAAGAGAAGCAGCGATAAGCCCGACAATTATAGGCCTAGGAGTCTATAGTGATAGGGAAGCTGTTAGAAAAAATTCTGAGGATTAACCTGTACTTGGTAAGGCAGGGATTAGCAATTAGATCCAAAACTGGCGGTAATAGGAGGCACAGGCTGATGCTGGAGGGTTGCTTTTTCTGATTGGAAGCCTGTGTCCAATGGTGTACCACAGGGATGTGTGGAAGGACCACCACTGTTTGTTAAATACATTAACAATTTGGATATGAATGAAGGAGGCATCAGTAAGTTTGCAGATGATACAAAAGTCAATGGTGTTGTCGACAGTGAGGAAGATAATTAAAAGCTACAGAATGATACAAGTTGGTAAAATTGAGAGCAATAACAGCTGAAATTTAATCCTGATAAGTGTGAGGCAAACAAGTCCAAAGATCTCTGAGGGTAGTAGCACAGGTAGATAAGGCATCAAAGAAGACATATGGAATGCTTGCCTTCAGTAGCCAGGGCACAGAACACAAGAGCAGGGAGGAGGTCTTGGCACAATTTTAAGAAACATTGGTTAGGCCACACCTGGAGTACTGTGTGACTGCATGCAGTTCTGATCACCACATCATAGGGAGGATGTGATTGCACTGGAGAGGGTGCAGAGGAGATTTACCAAGACGTTGCCTGGGATGGAAGATTTCAAGTACAAGGAGAGACGAAACAGATTGGGGTTGTTTTCCTTGAGGTGGAAGAGGCTGAGGGGAGACCTGGAAGTGGTATACAAAATTGTGAACATAGATAAGATAGAGGGTAGGAAACTTTTCTCTATAGCAGAGGTATCTAAACCAGCGAGCATCAGTGTAAGCTAATGGATAAAAGATTTAGAGGGGATGCCAGGAAGAACTTTTTCATCCAGAGGATGTTTGAATTCTAGAATGCCCTACCCGAGTTAGATGGTAGAGACATGTATTCTCACAATATTTTAGAAATATCTACATAAGCACCTGAATTACCAATGCATATAATAGGATTACTATATATGGATACTTGATAGTGGGAGTATGGTGGGCCGACAAGCCTTTCCTGTGCTACATGACACTATGGCTATACGTAATTTACGCAAGACCAATTGATCTGGTAAGCTTTTTGAACTCAGGAAAAGAATTTGGTTCAGTATCTTATTTGAATAATGTGGGATGACAGACATACCAAACCATGCCAAAACTTTTCAACTGAAAGACGCCACAGTCTGAAGCCCAGCCTTCCCTCAGCAATGTATTGAAGTGTTAATGTACATTGCATGTTTGCACATGTGCCAGTATCTGTATAGAATCCCCATGAGTGTTCCACACTTTACACCTAGAAATCTGTCAGTATTTTTAGAAGATCCCTGGAATCCCTGAATTAGCAGCGAGACCTCAGCAGTAAGGTAGACTGGAGAAGATAAGTATGTTGAAATATATCACTATCTGTAGCAAATCAACCCCATTTCATGTGGAAAAGTTTGAGCAGATTGCAGGGCTTCCCTGTGTTTGTTAAGAAAAGCAAAGAAAAAAACAATTTCTATACTTACGTATGTCAGTACGTTGTTCTAAAGGCAAAGGGTTGTTTGTTCGCGAAACAAGCTTTGTAAGGCAGGTTGCTGCCAGCAACTGTGAATACGATGACTGGAGAACAATGAGAGGAAGATTTTAGAAAGATAAACTATTTCTTAGAACTTGCATTATTGTCAATGAACTGTAGTGTTGGAAATATTGCTGCTATTTTTGTAAAATACTTAATTGATGAAGAGGGTGCAATTTTTGTTAGGTCCAGGTTTAGGTTCCTATCAGTGGTACATGAACAAGACATGCTTCTGCTATTGTTCCAAAACCTTTGCTACTAAATCAGGACACCAATATCTATCTATGTGATTACATTGAATGTGGCTTTATTTAAAAATATCCTTACTGGCCCAAATGTTCTTTACTAGCCTTCTACCCATCTTACACCTTAGTCATCAACATACTTTCCTTTTCCCTTCGACACATAGCTTTCCCTATATGTAGCAGAGCCCCAGATTTGATTGTGACCTCTGTGCTGCCTGTGTGGAGTTTGCATGTTCTTTTTGTGACCGTGGGTTTCCTCCTTGGGTGGTCTAGTTTCCTCCTGTACACCAAAGATATGGTGATTGGTAGATTAATTGGCTACTGTAAATTATCCTTAGTGTACATTGCTAGTTGGAGAATTGGGTGGGGTGGGTGGGAAGAAAAGAGTTAATGTGCATATTAGAGACAGTAGGGAAATAAATGGGATTTCTCAGAGAGCCAGCAAAGATTCAATGGGCCTCCTACATTGCAGGGAAATATGAAATCATTCCTGTGAGTTGAATCTACATTCTAAACAATTATTGGATCAGAGAAGGCTGAAAGGTCTGTAATAAGGTGGAAAGGGTAGGACCTATTTCCATCAGTAGGAGCATCAATGACAGTAGAAGGCATGGATTTTAGATGATCATTAGGAATTGAGGAAACAGTTTTCCATCCAGCACATGGTGGGGATCTGAAAGTGTGGTAGAAGCGTATCATCAGATTCTAAAAATAAATGGATGAGGGCTGGCACCTGGGTAGGGTGGATAAATCCTGCTGAGCTGTAAATTTGTGATCCTTTTTATTCCAAGATTACAATGTTCTTTGCTGCCATAGAATCACCACAGGAGAGGACACTAGGCAGCCCATTGAACCTGTGGTGGTTTCTGCTAAGCTTATTCCTCAGGTTTTTCCTCTCAACCACTTTTTTTTCCCCCTTTTGTGTGCATTCAATTCCTTTGGATTTAGATATATTTTCCAAGGAAAATGTGGTCATCTTAGTTGCTAATATTTTGATGTAAAGTCTATATGGTTGATGAGAGGAAAGCCAGGCATTTAAGTTTGCACACTAGTGAATTTCTACAAGTCACAATATCCATGAAATTGAGAACAAATAAGCTATATACCAAGGCCATGCCACGATCTTTGGAGGCCTAATTGCTTATGGATCTCAAAGTCAAGACGGAGCTCCTACAGCAATAAAGGATTACAGAGAAAGGGCCATATGAAACAAAGTCATCCATCTCAACATTAATCCAAGTATTAAAGCATGGGACAAGACTCATTTCTGATGATGCATATTATCTCATTTGGTTGCTGGACTTTCACAGTCCTTACAGGTTTGGGGAACAAAGGAAGCTTCATAAAGGAATGTCAGTTTTTTGTCCATTTGCTAGTCTTCCACCATCTTGTTTTCAATGAAGGTGAAAAATCAACATACAACATTATTTTTTGAGCTCCAGAGTAGATTGTATAATGATTTCTTCCCAGAGATACAAACAGTGTTCTAAGTGGAAATGGGCATATTTGGAAAGCAAAAACCTGAAGACACTGGGAATCTGAAATTAAAACAAAATATGATGGAGACACCCAAGCAGCATCTGTGGAGAGTCAGTTAATGTTCAGGTGAATGACATTTCATGTTTATTTAGCATTTTTACAAAGTCAAATAATAAAAAAGTGCACCCTCCTTATATTGAATGACTAACATTAGTAAAAAGATTCTTCCATGACTTGAAAAGTAAAGAAAACCTCACAATAAGTTTGAGAAACAGCACAAGAGAAAATGAATGAGCATACAGCTCATGGATATGGGACACTTACATCAGCAACGTGAATGGATCTCAAAGTCATAATCCATAATCTCAGTAATCAACAGCCACTTCACCACTTAAGATAATGGCAAGCAACCTTGAACCTCACAGATGTTTTCTATCAAACACATGCCAGATGAATTCTCTATGATTTGCAGACTAAGTTAAATTGAATCAAACCATACGCTGAGTAAGGTGTCAAATTCCAATGCATTGAATTATATTTTAAATCCAGATAGAATCCATGATTGACAAATGGGTAATATTCTGCAATTACTTGCAATTTAATAGATCAAAACACTATTATAATCTTTCATAAGTGAACATCACACATAAAAGAAAATTACACAATGAACTCTAATGCCATCATAACATTAAGTGTCTAAAATTTATTTTACATTTATATTCACACATACATAGTCTGTAGGAACCTACATGTTGGATAAAAATTCTTGAGCCATCTATGAATTTGTTCCCATCAATTGCATTATTGGGACCCTAAATGGATTGCAAGGTTACAGAATTAGTGCATTGCTTGGAAAGCACCCAAATCAATGCCATCCAAGAAAGATGATTAAAGAATGAAGATTTTAATTCCCATCAATTAAGGTGTGCGCGTGTGTAGGGAGACCTAGTAGAGTGGGAAGGTACCCATGATTAAGGTAGTCACGAGTATACAAGGTGGGGTAGATATTTCACGATCCAAGCCTAAGTCACTTTGTACTTCCATGCATACCATTTAAACTGTCTGCAAACTACTAGAATATGTACTTAATAATTGATGATACTTACACTTCCTCTCTCTAGGAGCAGTTGGCATTTGCTCAGGCAGTCTGGGCTATTGGTGAATTCAACTAGGGCCTTTTCTGCCTGTAGTCGAGTGGACGTGTCAGTGGTTTCATAGAGCTGTTTACACAGTATCTCTAGCTGGGCTAAGCTCTGAAAAAAATAAACATGGTGTTTATTAAAGGACAATACAAACTACAACCAGAATTATGCTAATGTCAAGCTAGTGATGAGTCTAAAGGATTGGTGCCAGTGCCAATTCTCTCTGCTGATATGAGCAAAATTATGAAAGAACTGGAGTGTCTGCTAAACACTATCTCCACTTTAGTAAGAGTGATCCAAGGGCATATTTCAGTATCTGAGCCATATCATCACCAGGATTTTGTCTGAATGCTGGTCCCCTTTACCATCCTTCTTCCTTGGATCTGTCCAGTCAAACCAGACCCAAGGTGTCTTTATCAAATCTAACTTTCTGCCCCAGGAACTTGAGGCCAAGAACACCTTACCTTTCTCAACCCTGCCGAGCTTTTAAAGAGAAGTTGTGGTCAGCGATGCTTAAATGCACAATTCAAAACCTCCTCAGGAACTTAAGCACAAATTCACTATAGTGAAGTATTGGTTTTTTGTTTGGAGGGTGCGCAGGGAGTGCAAAGAAGGAGGTGCTGCAGTTGGGAGATCAGATGATATAATAAACAAAAATCCCAAATGGTTGATCAAGTGGACACACAATTTCCCACAATCATACCTTTAAACCTGAAGGGGAGTTATCACAACATTGTGTCAACATTTAGTTCTCTTTCAGCAAAAACTGTTATGAACAGATTGATTGATCGACTAATGATTTACTTTACCTGTTATTTCATGCATCTCATGTGTAATTTGTTGCTACATTTGCTGATGCAATGCAAAAAAAACACTATTTATCGATTGCCAATTGCTTTGGAACATCACAAGGTTGTGAGAAGTGCTTTGCAAGGTTTTTTTGGTTTCGCCACAATAGTCGTTACTGGCAAGATTGCATTTTTTACCCATCCCTAATTCTTCCACTGAACACAAGCCACGTGAAGCAGTGAGAGTCAAGCGCTGTCTGCACAAAGTGGCGAGCTCGCAGTGCATAGCAAGTCTGTATTGAGATCTCAGTGTCTGCAGAATGCCTGTAATGAGAATTCAGCATCTGCAGCATGAGGTGCTCTCTGCATGCCTGTAATGAGAATTTTGTATGCTCTGTAGGAGTTAATGAAATTTCAGTTTCAGAATGCATTCTTGTGCTGACACAGGATCAATCTCCAACAGTGATCTGCTGAATCATGATGCCACTGTTACGCTACATTACCCAGCTGATAACAGTGAGAGAGCTAATGTTTACACATGGGACAAACAATTGAGGACATGATCAATGAGACCAATTGAGGAAAAGTTTGCTGGGTCTCAGTTAAGCACAACAGATGACACAGTCTAACCAGTTTACTGTAAACTCCACCTTGTAAATACACGTTTTAAAAAAGTGTGCATTTACTCTGAGCAATAGAATAAAAGCTCCCAAAGAATGCAACTTGTGCTTTCTTTGTGAGCTTTCAACCAATTCAGAAGCAGTTATATCCAACAACAGTTTAAATGGAAGTCTTAACTTTTATTATAAGATTGAATTTGTCCTTAACTTTTCCCAAACTGTAAAACAAATGGGTGTGGTGGTCTTGTGACCAGATACTGTGACAGATCACTGACAAATAAAACTATACTGCCCTAGCACTTCTGTGAACAACAAAATTGGAAAATACAATATTTTCTTGATGATTTATAAGATAATCTACAAGGCTTTATCTCTAGAGGTTGGCTACCTTATTAGAACACATCTGGGAAACCTGCCATTAATCACAATTTATTTAAAAGAAATGAGGACCTAGGAATGGAGACAAAAATATAACTCATTTCTCTATTTTTGCAGGTTACTTTCCTCCATCTCCTTGGATCTAATGGCTCTGGAATCTTTGCAAAGCCGAGCATGTGCAGTCATCTTATTGGGCTCCTTCAACAACTTGCATTGTATACTGAAAAGCTCCAAGACACTTAACCAGAGTATCTATGTAAAAGTTTGCCAAATTTTAATGCTGAGCTTCAAAAAGATAATTAAATGAGAGGTTCAAGAGTTAGATTTTCCTTAATGCACTCCTACCTTAGACTTAAGCAAAGGGGTTGGAAGTTTAAAAAAAATTATTCCAGGGATTGGGGCTGTAACAGATAATACAGGCGACCTGTGTTATGACCATTCAGATGGAAATTCACCCTTGCAGAATTCACAAATCACTAGCTAAAAACGTAAGATACAGAATAAAATTTGCTCTCATGGAATTATTAGAAAAAAGTAAATCAACGTAAAATATATTTTTCAATTTGTGTATCATGATGCATGTCCAGGTGATGTAGTTTTGTGTTACAGAAAATCACAATAGGGCCAGTTTTCCAGGAACACTCCCACTCTCCCCTCCTCCTCCTCC
>JARFYF010000062.1:1011484-1024068 GCA_030265395.1 Rhina ancylostomus | reverse complement strand
GGGTGTATAGGCATGGGAGGGGTGGGGGGTGGACAGGGAGGTGGGGTGGGGGGTGGACAGGATGAAAAGTCTTTCAGGGCTTTGAGAAGTGTAAGGAGAGTGACCACATAGTCAGAGTGAATCGTACCCAGGATGTGAATGGAAAGACCACAAACGGAATCTTCCAGAACCGGTAGCTGTGACGTTGGAACTTTGTAACCTTCGCCTCTCTCTGTGGGGCAACACAGCAATCGAACACCAAACCTTAAGATGAAATCTCCTAGCCTGATCCACAGCAAATACTCATTCCATTCTCTATCTCAGATGATCAGACTAATTCAGTGAAGCCGTCTGGTCAGGGGTTTGCTGTGAACACCCACATTCCTCCCTAGTTACCAAGATGCCTCAAAATGACAACAGAGTAATAAATGACTATGTTGCAGGATGCGTGGGGAGTTTAATTGGTCAGAATATTGATGACCTGCGGTTTTCAGTGACTTTACCATTCTATTTGCTTTTCCGAGGAATGCTTCCGAGCATTTCCCCATAGTTTGCCAGTGTGGAAGATTTGCCTTAACATTAATGTTTACTGCACCGAGACAATGATTTGAACAAGCATGCCTCAAGGCAGATAATATGTTTAAGTTGAAGCTCAGACTGTGTGGGTTGCTGATATTGTTTCCCTATGACTTAACTAGTCCACAATCACACTGCAAAACCCAGCACAGAGACTCAGGAAAATCTACTCTCACTGAAGTGCACGGCTGAGCAACTGGTTGGAGCTCAAGAAACTGCACAGAGAATATAAACGGAAGCAAAGATTACAGGTGTACAGAGAAAGTGCAGGAACTAATTGAGAGCTCTTCCCAAGAGCTGACTCAGGCAGGGCAGGATGAATATCCCCGTGCAGGAATCATTCAGTAATTCCCTAAAGCACAAGAAAAACAATCAGAATTCCAGCAACAGTTCCATGGAGGGACCACTTCCTCGTGTGGTTCAGAGAGGAAGGGTCTGGCATTTCCCCAGCACTTCTCATTTCCCTTTCAAAGAATCCCAGAAAGTTTACAGCCAGTGAAGTACCTTCTGCACTATAGTCACTGATTTAGCACAGGGAACACAAGAGCAAATGTGTGCACAGCAAGATCCCACATACAGCAAGATGCAAAGCAACAAACAATGCATTATAATGATCTTGGTTGGAGGAGAAATAATTGGCCTTAGGACCTCCTTTTCTTCAGATGGTGCTATGGTAACTTTTACATCTGCATAGAAGGCAAACAGAACCTGGTTTGATATCTCATTTTGAAAGACGGCACCTCCAACACTCCGGCACTGCCCCATTGCTGCACTAAAGTGTCAGCCTGGAATTTGTGCTCAAGTCTCTGGTGTGGGACCTGAACCTCTGGCCGGAGTATGTGTACTGAACTACTTGAGCTGTTAGCCAACACAATGCATTACTTGGAGAGTGAGGAACACTGTGGGCATGTATGAAATGCTCTGTGTTTGGATGTGAGAGGTGTGCAGCAGCTGTTAACACTATCATTCCCAAAGGTTTATTGGTGAACTGATGTCGGGTGCCAACAGTGGTGGAAACAGTCCTTCCCTGAGCCTCCAAACCCAGAAAACTCAACCGCAGCAGGCACTGAATAATGCAAGTCATTGAAGTGTGGAAATGACTGGTGTTCAGTTATCACAAGATGTCCACACCTGATCCCCATGTAATTGTGGAGTTAGACAGGATCATGGAAATGTTGCCACATGTGGGGAGGCCATTTGGCCCACTGTTCCTTCTAGCTCTCTACGACCTAGCCAAGCATATCCCATTGCTCTGCAATGTTTCCCCAAGAATATTTAACATGTATTCAACATGTTCTTTAATGGAATCCAGATGGGTAATAAGTGTAAAATTTATATTAAAAACCCAGATTTCCCATTCACATATTTTACTTTCCTTGGCTTTTTATCTTGAAGTTTGAATTGTGGGTGGCTCCAAAGGCAATTTCCCATGTAAACAGAAGTGTGTCAGTGGTAACCACCAGGTTGTGGTGTGGATCCTCTTTAACCATTGACACACTGTGGTGTTTTGTCCCCAGGTTCTGGGAATTACCGACTGGGGAACCAAATTCTTCCCTCCCTGCTGCTTTGGGAATCCTCACAGTTTGTTTTGTGCTCTTCAGAAGAGTCAGAGGCAGGAGTGGCCCCAGGCCCTTCGATCCACAATGCTACTCACAATGGTTACAGTTGACCTTCTGCCATTCCCTGCCCTTTCTCCAAATCTTTCATTCTTGGGCTTGAAAGGACTGAGCCACTGAACATCCACAGCCTTGTGGAACAGGATTCCCAATCCTCCAGGAGGACATTCCCACTGACCTTGGCCAGAAGGTCTGGCCCCTCATTGTGAGCACATGCCTCCAGCCTTAAGAGGCAAAACCTCATTCTTTGACCTGTCAATCTTGTCAGAGTCTTATATATCTCAATAAGATCCACCCTCAGTCTTCTAAACTCCAGAGAATATAAATAGAAGCAGCAAATGCTGATACAACAGTGGAGAGAGGTGTAGAGTTAATGTTTCAGGTCGATGGCCTTTCATTGAATCCAGTCTCATGACCCTCTCATGAAAGGTATCGACCTAAAATGCTAACTACGGTGTTTCTCTCTCCACATAAGCTGCCTGACCTATTGAATACTTGTAGCAGTTTGTTTTTATTTCAGATTTCCATCAGCTGTAGCTTTTTGATTTACCAGGGGATATAAGTTCATTCTCCTTAAACCTTGGCTCTCTCATTTCACAGATCAACCCAGCAAAACCTCACCACACAAGCTACAAGGCAGTTCTACACTCTCTGAGGTTCAGACGGCAAAACTAAACACACATTTTCATGTTGGATCTCATCAAATTTATCCCAGGGCCACAAATCTTTCATAACCCCATACCACAGTCTGCCAGCAAATGTCATTTGGATCACCTTCCATACCTGCACAGAACCTCCTCTGAGACAGGGACACCCAAATCTCTCCAAACACTAACCACTAATATGTAAATGGAAAATATACATCAGGTTAGGCAGCATCTGTGGAGAGGAAAACAGAGTTAACATTTCAGGTGGGTGATCTTTCTTTGAACTGCAATGTTAACTCTGTTTCTCTATCGACAGGAAGCATCTGACCAGCCACATATTTTCAGTATTTTCTCTTTTTATTCTAGATTTATAATATCTGTAGCATTTGCTTTTAGACTAACAGTTAACAATCCTTTAAAAAACCTCTGGATTTACATTTAGGCTTTCAACTTGTCTTAGTTTTAGCCGATGTCGTACTGGAACTGTAGTTCATCAGGATTGAGTTGGACGTTTCTGTCAAGGACATTCACTCTCTGGGTACAGAGAGGAGGCACAAACCTCAGGTAATCAAGGGATGAGGGACAAGGGGCCTTTAATAAGGACAGATGAGACAATTGGAACTATTGCCACCCTAGTTGGTATTCACTTTGGGATTTATTCTCAGCAAAGTCCAACAACTTATTCCATGGAAGGTTTAAGCAGTGTTTTAAGTTGGGAAGTAGTGGGTATTGCAAAGGTTTCCTAGCTCAATGTCTCTCTTCTACTTTGCAGCACATTTCCCTCTCATTCACTCCGATAACACGCAACAATGGAAATTATTCCTGAGGAGGAAGATAAAATCTCTGTTAGTGAACTGGCATTGGTTACCTTGCCAATATAAGAAGACTTTTTCTACTCTTACTCTCTGAACAGTTCACTCACACTGTCCTATTCTCTTTTCCCAATCCCACACATAGATTCACCACGTGCACGCACACACACACACACGCACACACACACACACACACACACACACACACATGCACACACACACGCACACACATGCACACACACACACACACGCACACACACACGCACGCACACACGCATATGCACACACACATGCACGCACACACGCACACATGCACGCGTGCACACACACACACACACACACACACAAACTTATAGTAAGCCACATAGCCCAGGGTGAGAATAAAATGGTTTTAAAGTGGGACCTTTGGGCAAGACTTATCCTTCTTCCTGTCTGGGACAGGACTGGAGTGTTTACTTGGTGTCAGACCTAACCTGGGCATGAACTTCAGACCATCTTGGCACCACTCCTGTATTGCCTAAACCTTGCTTCAGCTCACTTTCTGAAACCTCCTGTCCATGACTTTGATACTTCCAGAAATTATCATTTCGACAATCCTGACTGGTCTCTCTTGTTTGACTCAGTAAACTTGAGCTCATCCAAAGCTCTCCTGCTGGTGTCATCAGTCACATAGATCCCCTTCACCCAACATTGCTCGTGGTTTACTGACCAGCACGATCTCCAGGCTATGCAGAACTTCATGCCTGTCTTCAAATCTCTCCATAGCCCCACCTATCCCTGCCTCTGTCACCATCTTCAGCCCAAGAACTCACCAGTGGCCACAATGGGTGACATCGCAGTTAGTGTTGATACCTCACAGCACCAGGGGAACCTTGGTTCAATCCTGACCTCAGGTGCTGTCTGTGTGTTCTCCCACATCCCAAAGACTGGCTGACAGGTTAAATGTCTGCTATAAACTACCTCCTAGTACAGGAGTGTGACAAAGGAATTAAAGGGGAGGTGCTGGGCATGTGAGAGATGAGATGTTGTAGAGCCACGGAGGGTGGGACGGCTTGTGGGGAGTGGGTAGAGGCCAATGGCCTACTCTCGTCCCATAGTGTCCTAAACATAAACTCCTCTGCCTGACACATCACACAGACATTCCCCTCACTACAGTAGCAGATGTGCTCTCCTCCAGCTGTGGCCTCCTGCCCATCTCTGATGTTAATCCCTCCCGCACCATTGCAGGGCCTCCAGGTCTGTTCCCTGAGTGCAGGAACCTCCTTCCCAAACCTGCCAACCTTGTTTTAAAGCTACAAGCATTTGACCCTGAACTAATATTTTCCTGTGTGGCTCAGAGATAACTTCAGTTATGCACTTGGGAAACACCTTGGGATGTTTTGTGGTGTTAAAATGGGAAGATAAATGGAAGTTCTTTTTAAAAGGTTACACTTTAAAGCAACAAACTTCATAAATAGCTCAAAATGTGTGGTTATATCATCTTCATTGAGTAAAATCTGTCACACCCTTCAGTAATCAGAGTTTTTGCTTCAGGTTACCTTTATAAGGCAACCTCTAAGCCCGGGTTTCTGTCTCACTACTCAGAAAGATGACACCACTTGGATGCTGTAAACCCAGCCCATGGTTTGGCCTGAATGCTGAGAATTATTGACTGAAATCATTCTGGGCATTTGAAGGAGGTAGTCCTTAGTGTTCAGGAGATCCAGTGTGACTTTTTAAAAACTGTTAATGAAATGGGATCATTGGCATATATTTATTTCATGATTTACTCTCCAAGTAAAAGGAGACACCTCCCATAGCAAAGGTTGTTTTGTTCAAGTTGCAGATTGAAGAGGAGGGCTGTAAATGGAACAATCAAGTCTCCTTTGATGGGGACACTAGTGAAAGCCGATCAACATAAGGCAAAAAGAAAAGGAAGAACTTCTATTAAAGAAAGTGCCCTGCATGACCCCAAAACAAGTGGGTTTCCATTTTTATTTCATTTCCTGGCACTGAATCAATATTGGATAAAATTACTTCTGGACCTGTTTTATGACTATTTATATAATATCTTTAGGATGTCCTCTGAGCATTTCTTGTAATGAATAACTTTTGAAATGCAGCCAATTTCATGCAGGAAAATGTAGCCACTTAGTACAAAGATCCCACAGCAACTAGCGGCATCTGGGCTGCACCTTCAATGCAATAAACTGTCCAGAGTGCACAACAGAGACATGGTCAAAAATACAGACCAAGGTGCTAGGAAGAGCAGACAAAAATGCTGGGTGTGCAGAGGTACTTTGTATAGGATGGGAAACGACACAAAAGAGGCAGTTGGTCTAGGAAGAAATTCCAAAGCTCAGAATTCCAAAATCACAGTGAATCAAAGAAAGAGGATGGCACATGGGAGCTGAGAGTCAGTGGAAGGGGTGATATAGGAGGAGTTTACAGGGACCAGGAGGGTCAAAATTATGTCGGTAAGTAAAGTAGAGAGAACAGGCTGATTGCTTGTTCTCAGTGACAAGGTTCTTGTCTCTTCACAGAACTTCTGCCCCTGTGTTTAATGGAATTCTGCTTGTTGCTTCTTTTAGGATTTGGGCTTGGGAGCAGTTTAGTGTTGGCCACGTGATCTGATCTTGTACTGGGTGTTCAACAGTTGCTTGGAATTGATTCTAACGTTTCCAACAGCCACCGAGGTGTTGAAGTAAAGCAGTTTCTGTCCAGGAACTCAAACATTCCCAGGATAGAAATAGAGTAAAGCTTCCTCTACATTGTCACATCAAACACTGCCAGCGCAGGGTCAGGATGGGTGAGATACAAAGGCTCCCTCTACACTTTGCTAAACACTACTGATGGTGTGGAGCATAGGTTAAAAGCTCCCAAGGAGAAAAAATTAAAAAAAACCTAAATCAGATTAGATACAGAGCAAAGTTTCCTCTAAGCTATTCTGAAACACACTCCCCGGGTAGAGACAGAATGGGTTAAATACAGAATAAAGCTCGCTCTGCACTGTTCCATCACACATTCCCAGGGTAGGTGCAGCATGACTTAGATTTAAAAATAAACTTCCCTCCTGTCACACACTCCCAGGACAGGAACAGTTCAGCTTACATACAGAATAAACCTCGCTCTACAGAGTCCTGTCACTAACCCCCAGGACAGGCACGATGTGGTTAGACACAAAGGAGAAGTGGATGATGGTATGGGGACTGGAGTCGAAACGAATAGATTATAAAATATTTTAGATCTCTTTAAGCAGCTTGTTTCTCCTATTACTCTGATTATTAAGAAGGAAGCTTTATTTCAACCACAGTGAGTTGTGTCAGTGGTTTTAGACAAAGTGAAGTGATTTCACCTTTGGGATATCCCAGTTGAAGAGAGTCTGACAGTGTACTGATGCCGGTCAATATACTGTAGGATTCAAGTGCCTGGTCACGTGTCGCTCACTGGGAACTAGACCCCATCACCTTTCCTCTGCAAGGCTATTTATTCCAATTGATTCAAGAGCCATGTAAGCAATTTAGTAGCAAAACAGTATAAAAAAGATAGCACAGGGTTCTGAAAAATCTTTCTGTGCTTAGTCAAAATAACCTGCCATTCTAAAGGTACACATTTAGAGTATTTTAAAAAGGAATGCCCAAAATGGTATTTATTTTATATCTTAAAGAAGACTAAAATGTGTTTAAGAACAACTGACAATTTTCGACCGTGTATTTCAAGCAGTTGGGAGACTTATCCCGTTTAAAATATTTAACTGAAGGACCAGTATTGGCCAGGAAACTGGGAGCCTTTCCTCTAATCTTTAACTGGTAATATGTGTTCTTTTACATTCACCTAAGTAGCCAGCCAAGGGCTTGGTCTAACATCTCATCTGAACAAAAGCAGTTTGACAGTTCACTCCCTCTACTGCGTCGGGATTAGTCTTGACTGTGCTCCTTCTGAATGAATGTGCACAATTGGATGATTCCAGCCTGCACACAAATCAGACAGCAACATCTATTGGTCTCAGTCTGAGTTACCAGTGTATCCTTTGATTTTTTTTGTTTGGAAAGGGAAGTTTTTGCTTTCCAGAACCTACTCTCACCTCCCAGGTTCACTTGGACTGTGTATTGACTTTTCTTTCCTGCCATGTTGGGCAGTGGGTTGCTCGGGGTGTGAGTTCCATTGGCTTGTTACTTAGAGTCATACAGCAGGGAAACAGGCCCTTCAGCCCATCTTGTCCATGCCCACCATGGTGCCCATTAAGCCAGTCCCATCTTCCCGTGTTGGCCCATATCCCTCTAAAGCCCCATTCATGAACTTATCCAAATGTCTTCCCTTCAAGCATTGGGAGCAGCAGTGGTGAGGAGGGGACAGCAAGGAGGTCCTGTTAAAATTGCCAGTGCACTTACGAAAAGCTCTGACTACTGCAGTACAGGATCATACTGGGCAGTCTACTGCCAGGACTGCAGGGCAAATGCTGGGTTGGGGAAGTTTTAAAGGAACGAACAAGATTAAGGGCAGATTTGATTGAGGTGAATAACATTATCAGACACCTGGTCAGGAAAATCAATAACTAAGGACATAGATTGAAGGTAATTGGTAATTAGAGTGGAGATGAGTTTTTTTTACCCAAAGTGTGGTGGGGATCTGGAACTCACTGCTAGAAGTGGTGGTGAGAGGTAACAACCTTCTTCATGTTTAATAAATAACGAATCAACACTCGAACATTAGGCTAATAGTTGGTTAGATCATTTGTCTGCATAGATTTCCTCTGCTGACATAGCCGGGCCAGAATGGCCATTGAGTCTATCTTATGACTCCATTCGTCCAAGTCTTTCAATTACATTTCCCCTAACTAAATACATCAGGGATATGTGATTGTCAGTCACCTTTTGGATATGGACAAACGCAAGGGAACTGCCCAGGAAGACATGATGAAGGAGAAGGCAGGAAGCAGTTCCTGTCCCTCCAGAGTCCTTTACTGTCAACTCAGAATTAAAGCAAGCAAATAAACTTTGGTTAGCATGTGCTTTTCAATGAAAGCATTAATTTTGTGGACTGATGCCTTAGGCACTGAGTCTCTCCCAGTGGGAGCTCAGATTTGGAAATCAGACGTAGCCAGACCACTGTTTCTCTGTCCATTCATTTTAATATTCATTACAAGAAATTATTTTTGCTGCACAACTTTCCGTTTTCTGTTTCTCATTATCAGTGACTGAAAGTCTAGCTCAGCCATAATGTGCTATACAGCAGGAACAGAAAATAGTATGTTGATAAAGAAAGTCAATACGTCACCTGCTATTAGATGAATGGCAGCTCGTGTGATCATTTACGTGAATATCTGTTCAGTTGAGATACCAATAGCAGGTAGCAGGTTTCAATCCTACTCCAGAAACTCATTTCAGGGCAGCGTTGTAATGTGAAGAGATGCAAAATCAGTTGGAATTATGTATAGAGGTTGACCCCCAATGTCTGGATTTGTGTTGTACAGAGGGAATGTACATTGTCAGAAGTGGTAATTGAGGATCTGATTGCTTGTTTATTGGATGAATCCTATTGCAGAGAGAGAGAGAGAGAGAGAGAGAGAGAGAGAGAGAGAGAGAGAGAGAGAGACTGAGCGGGAGAGACAAAAGACATACTACATTCATTGATTATTCAACATTGCCAGTAGAAAGTGGTTTGATCTTTGCTATTTATACCATATTTGCTTAAAAAGGAACTGCAGTTACTGCAGAGAGACTAATACACTGACGGCAGGTCTCCCAGTTATACTGAAACCTGACCTTGTAATCCAACCTGTTGTGTAAAATCTCTGTCCATGTGTCGAATTTAGCTGTCAGTCACACTCTTGCAATCTCAACACCTCTCTGAGTTCTTTGACGGAAAGCTGGAACCGTTTTAAAGCTGATATCTATGCAAGTAAATAATTCTCTTAACTAAGGACTAGCAGTGGCACAGTTATGGTGAGGGGGAGAGGTCAGTGAGTTAGAAATGATCTGAAGGTCTTCCAACATTCGCCACAGGGAGAAAAGTGTTGGTTGGTATTGATGGTGGCTTGCCCTGGTTAGGTCATGGAAATCCGCTTTGAACTGTAATTCAGATCTTGTTCAATCAAATGAAGCATTGCCCTTAATAACGAGGTTCATCAGATGTTCACTGAAGACAATGGTGAGAAACATAACTCAGTTACCCAGACAAAAGTAGTAGTGGATAAAACGAAATTGTGCTGTGCCCATACCTGTTGCACCTCTGTAACCCAACAACTCAAATCTTTGTGTTTCTCTGGTGCTGGATCTTCCCAAATTCAACCACCCCATGCTTGGTGGCTGTGCCTTCAGCTACTTGTGCTCCTAGCTCCTGAATTCCATTTCTAAATCACTCCACCTCTCCATCCATCTTAAACCTGATCTCTTTGACTGAGCTTTTAGTCACTTTCATGATATGTTACTTTTGTCCGATAACCTTCCTGAAGTCTTTTACTACATCAGGGCTGCTTTAGAAATGAGTGAATTTGAATGGTGATGTTTGACTGTAATAATGCTTCTGTAAAAAATTATGATTTCTTCAAGAGAAGTGTTCACTGCTGTAACCGTAATGACATTGTATGAAGATTACCAGCAGTGTGTACAATTGGATATTGGCTTATCATGTAAGGATCTCTCCTAGAGCTTGTGTATATTCATTCCCATCACAATACAGCCAGGAGTAGAGGTTGCCTTGGGCACATTAAAACTCAACTTTAGGACAGGGAATAGAACATCAAAAGCCTGCATCAATTTCTTCTTCATATACAACAGTCCTCTGAATAGATGGATAGGAAGCAGAACTCAGTCATTCCAAAGGCAGCTTGATGCTGGATTGAGAGGCTGTTGGATTTTATGCAAGTTAAGCCTCATGAGTTGTCTGCCCCTCATCTGCACTGAGGATACATGAAGATTGGAGGAGGAAGTCATTCAGCCCCTCAGGTTTGTTCCGTCATTCAGAGATCATGGCCGATCCCTGACCTGACTGCCTTTCCCCATTCCCTTGTTAGCAAATCTCTATCAATCTCTGATTAAAATTTAATGATCGGTAACAGCATCAGTAGCTGATTATGGAAGAGAGTTCCAATCTCCACCAGCAGCTACATGTAGAGGTTTCACTCCTGAAAGGGCTGGCTCTAATTTTTCGATTATTCCTCCAAGTCCCAGACTCCTCAACCAGTGGAAATTGATTTTCTTCCACACTTTTGGATCCATTTATTATTTTAAAAAAGTAATTAAAATCACCCTTTTATTTCCTCATGAACATAGTCCTAATTTGTGTATTCCTTCCTTGTAACTTAATCCTTGGGAGTCTAGGAATTGTCCCGGTAAATCTCTTGTGCACTCCTTCCAAGACCAATCTATTCTTACTGGGTGCGGTGGGGTGGTGACGAAAGGGTTTGTGGTCGGGAAGGCCATATTGCCATATTTCTCTGTGACATGGAGGGCTGTCACCCCAATGAGTCTGTCTGGGCTCGTAGACCAATCCTATTCCCCACTGATTTTCCCTGTAACATATTCTCCCCACACTCCCATCAACTCCCTTTAAAACACTCACCTAGGGGATAGGCCATTAACAGTGGCCAATTAACCATGGATTTGCGTGCTCAGTTGGTTCATTTTCTTGAGTGGCGGATTGAGGTCTGAGAATAATTAGCTGGGCTGGTGCTGCTGGGGAGCACGTGGTGGTACCAAGCCCATCGCTACCATGGATACTGCCAGGAACCTTTGGAGCTCAAAGATTTGCCGCACTGTTTTCTCTGCCACTAGGTGTCACTATCTTGCCTTGCCTCCAAGGAGGATTCCTTGTGAATTTGTAAACTTGGGCTACATTTATATTTAAATTGTTTGCCAAGAATTGGACAGAAGAAAGATAAAACCTAACATCCTATATATGTAAATAAAAACAACAAAAGCTGGAAACACTCAGCAGGTCAGGCAGCATTAGTGGAAAGAGGAACAGTTAATATTTCAGGTCGAAACCCCTTTGTCAAACTTGGAACGTTAACTCTGTTCCTCTCTCCACAGACACTGTCTGACCCACTGAGTGTTTCCAGCATTTTCTGTTTATATTTCAGATCTCCAGTATCTGCAGGTTTTTGGTTTTTAACCCAGATACATCCTGTTTTATGTTTATAAATAAAACATCTGGTACAGAGTACCGGATCCAGTCCACACATCACATTTTTAATTGTCATTCTTTGCTTTAGATTAGCGAACCTCACAGCATTAGAGCAGGCCATTAGCACATCATGCTTGAGCCAGTCCTCGCACACAGAAGTGAGCACTGGGAAGAGAAACTCTGAGTGCAACAGTCTCACTGTTTCGGTAGGAAGTGGGACAAAGTGGTGGCTCAAGATCAGGTGCCCCATACAGTCGAAAAAGTGGGTCATTCCCAGCACAGGAAGTGATTACCAGGCAGACAGAGGAAAGGAATCAAGGATATGCTCAAAGCCTTCTTAAAAAATGTAAAATTTCCTTGGATTCTTGGAATTTCTGGGCTCGACCCTTCAGAATGGGGAAGGAGCATTTGGGATGGTATTGGGAACCCCAACACCAGAGCCCTGCACCATCGATGGAAAGAGCACACACCTCATAAACTGCCCACCCTCCATCAGGCAGCTCCCCCCCCACCTGGAAAGATTCTGCAGATCTCGCACTGGCCTCAACAGCCACCACACATCCCAAAATCTGGATTGAAGCAAGTCACCTTTAATTCCGAGGAACTGCCTGAGGACAAGAAGGACCTGCAAAAGATGCAAACACACTTTACAGCTAAAAATATTCTCAGATTAGGATCATGTTGAAAATTTGTGTGTTGCTATGAGATCATAAGAAGGGCTCTTATATTGATGGTGATTGGCTCTGAGACCCGTCACACTCTAATCTGGTCGCCCCACAGAAAGCTAAAGACGTTCTATTCAGAGAAGTGGTGGTGAAGTTAACGAAGTTGAAATTGCAGAGCATTAC
>JARFYF010000062.1:916958-928793 GCA_030265395.1 Rhina ancylostomus | reverse complement strand
CATCTCCTGCCCCAGCAATGGTAAAACCTACCATTCACATAACTGTCTCATCAGTCCCCTCAGAAACAAATGGAGTGGATGCAAAAGAAATAAAGATAGCAAGTCCTGGAAACACTCAGCATGTGTGGAGAGAAAAAGTTTCAGGTCACTGGTCTTTCATCAGCAAATCATCCTTGAGGCACTGCCTAAGAAGAAGAGGAAATAAAAGGAAAAAACACAGTGAAACCTTTCTTTTTAATTTAGTAGCTCCTTTGATATTGAAAAGCACCTCAAAGTGTAGGTGTTACACAGTGGAAGGCAGGTAAAGAAGATGCAGTATACAACACTTTGGTGCTGTGGGCATTAAAGGAAGAGGCAAGTCAAGGGATTTTGGAAAGGGAATTCCAAGCTAATCACCTCAACAGCTAAGTCACAGTTGTCTCTGGTGGAGTGAGATGAGCTAAGGATTTTTTTAAATTTCAGAAACAAACTTTATTCATAATAAAAAATATACTGTATACAAGGGAAGAAAGAACAAGAATCTTTTACATTCATGGTTGTTACATTTAGTAGTGTAAACTTTTTTTAAAAAAGAAAACACCAAGGAGCAAGCACAGCACCATACTGCTCATGTGGCCCCCTGGGGTGACAGCCCCTTTCATTGTTCCAGGGGTTTCCCCACCCAGCACAGTCCCTCCACGTGTGGTAGCAGAAGGAGCCTGGACTGTCAGGATGCTGGAGAGTTTGAGCCAGTGAGGCTTGAGCTAATGAATTCAGCAACAAAAATGGTAGCAATGTGTATTTGCACACACCTTTAATATAGTAAAACTGTTCAAAGGATAATCAGAAACTATTCATAAGCCACATAGATATGTTAGAACAGGAGAGCTAAAGCTTTGTCACAGATGTTGGTTTTTCAGGAGCATCTGATGGGGATTGAGAAGTGGAGAGATTTAGAGCCGTAGAACCACAGGACACTACAGCATGAAAACGGACCATTTGGCCCTTCTAGTCTGTGCCGAAACGTTATTCTACTAGTCCAATTTACCTCCACCCAGTCCATAATCGTCCAGACCTCTCCCATCCATGTATCTAACCAATTTATTCTTAAAACTTAAGAGTGAGCCTGTATTTACTACATCAGATGGCATCCTGTTCCATACTCCCACCGATCTTTGAAGGGAAGTTTGTGAAGGGAATTTCAACATCAACAGCCCAGGCAGCTGAAGGCATGGTTACCATTGGTGGACAAGAGAGGGAGGGGTGTGGGGAGTATATAGATTAGGGGTCAGAGAACATGGTTTGCATGGGTGGAGATGGGATGATGGATTGTAGAGCTGGTGGTGCACACAGTGATGACGAGGGTCAAAATCATAAGGGATACAGGGTTCGTGGCTGAGCAGGACCTGGCATGGGATAGGATACTGACAGCAGTTTTGGGCAAGTTGACTTTTACAGATCACGAAAGACAGAGGGTCCTTAAGTACAGCAATGCACCTCTGGTAAGTGTGTGGGTGGTGGTCTCAGCAGCTTGCAAGCTGGGTCAGGTGATGTTTGGGGGGTACATAAGGTGGTATTTGTGTTGGAAGCCAAATGGGTCAAGGCTTACAGCAGCTCCTTTACAAATGCTGATCCTGAACTCTAGGACTCTCTCTGCATCTTGTAGCTCAGGAGTATCTGCCAGTGATGCCCACACCTCATGAAGTGAAGAGAACAAGTGATATATGTAGGCCATCTCCGCCATACTGGATAAAGCACCACATCATTTGTTATGACCACTACAGTGAGGTAAAGGCTGATTACAAAGGGGGCACCTCTGACTGTGCAGCACTCCCTTGGCAATGGAAGCATCAGTGACCTTGTGATGGACTCTGAGATGAGGCTTGAACCCACAATACCTACTGAGCCATGGCTGAAAACCTTATGAAAATACATGCACGTGGAAGCAAGAAATAGCAGCATTGGAATTCATTAATCTCCGCAGGAGATCACTGGTAGTTAGAGACTGATGGGACTGACCGTGGTGCTGAAGCAAAAGGAAGGAAAGGCTCGACACATACAATGACCTACTTGAGAAACACACTATTTGCATATCAGCAGCGACTCGTCCGACTTTACTAGTTTCAGAGTCTTTCCCTGCCTGTGTTCAAGGTCACCCATGTCTTTAAGGATTTAAACAATTCTTCACATGTAAATGTAAGACCAGATCTTAACAAATGAAAACAAGTTGAAGAATTTCAAGACAGGTTGAGCAATAGATTTGAGGGAAAACTGATATCTGGAGGGAAAGCAGTTTTAATGAGATTGATTCATAATCTTATAAGATTCCACTTAATGAAATGCAGTCACTAGCAGACAGGATCACGCGCTGTGCACCTGCTGCCTCGATCTGCTGAAGTACACAGGCTCCCAGCGCAGAAAACAATTTATAATTTATCTTTGTTTTCAATTCTGTGCCTTGCCCCTCCCTCTGGGGCAGTGTGGGGTATTTGCACTCTTCAGTTCCGGCCTCTCACACCTCCAACTGTGGCAGCCGTTCCTTTCGGTGCCAAGCCCCAAACCATGAGGTCCCTCCCTGAAGATCTCCACCTGTCTTTGAAGATTGTCCTTAAAACCTAGCTCTTTGGCAAAGCTGTTGATCATTGTCTGAATCTCCTCGCATAGTTTGGTGGTAAAACTTGTTTAATAACATTCCTTGGGGTATTTCACAGGATCAAAGGTGCAAACTAAAGGTGAAACGTTGCTCCTGGTGCCAGACTCGGAAAAGAGCAAGTACCAGAGGAAAGGGCTCGCAGCTGTCAACCAAAATATTTGAATGTTGCTTAGAGTTTGAAGTAGGTGCAGTCCTTCAGCTGTCTTGAGCCGCTGAATCCACAACACAACTCCACAATCCCTCTGGTGCACTCAGATTGATTCTGTACTAAAGCAGATATGAAGTGAATAAGAGAAGATTCCAAAGAAAGTGAGTATTCTTCCTCTCTGTGGGGTTAAGACAAGACTTTAAGGCCTTACAGGAGCCTCTCCTCTCATTTATTCATTTGTGTCTCGAGTCCTAGGTGTTGTTAGCAGATCATTCCCCTCTGGGTTACTGTAATTTCCAGGCAGTTATCCATGATGGATCACAATAAGCCAGTGTCACCTTGTGTGGCAAAGCTTGGTCTAGCATCTGTCAGAGATGAGGTCCTTCCAAATAACAAACGACCATCAGTAACAGCTGGGATCCGTCAAGGAGCAGCTAATCAGTGAAACTCCAAACCATCAAAGATTGTGTCTTCATTTCTCAACCTTGTGGCCATGTGCAGTGTTCTTAGTTGGGTTAATCTTCACTAAAAGAAAATGCTTTGATTTTTTGCTTAATAGCCTTTCTGCTTCAACATTAGGGGATGTACGTTGACTGATAGGTGAGTAGACATCTGCTTCCACCCACTGAATCCATCCAGTCAATCAGAGCTGTTAAAGAAAAGAATGGTTCGCATTTCCTTGCACTGTCTCATGGAATCAGGTCTCCAGAGTGTGTTACTGCCAATCAAAAACAATAGGAGGGCACCTCAGTTTGTAATGTTAATTGAGGGTTATGTAATTATTGTAAAATAATGCCAATGGGAAATATATTCCAACTTCGCGCCTCCACAAATGTATCCTGTCTTAATCCTTGTCACAGTTCCTATCGGGCCTGAAGTCTCACCAGGTTCAGGAACAGTGACTTCCCTTCAACCATGGAACCAAGCAGCACTACCTTAATCACTACTTCAGTGTGGCAATGCTATGACCACTTTGCACTACAATGGACTTTTTTTTGTTCTAATTGTGTTCTTTCTTGCATCATTTTGTGTAATTTATGTCTACTTCATGGTTTTCTTGTGAATGTTGTGTATCTGATGCTCTGTGCCTGTGATGCTGCTGCAAGTACATTATTCATTACACCTGTGCACACATGGACTTGTGCAGATGACAATAAACTTTGATTATTTTTTTCTTTGTGTTGAAGGGTGATGAAAGCTGTCAAAACTCGCACTACTTGCGGTGTTTGTAGATGTCAGGTACACACAAACATTGAAACATATCCAAGATCTGTTTAAAAAATTCATCCTATAAAACAAGCAAATTTATGAAAATATTGAAAGCTATTCATAACATTAACATGCAAAAATAATTACATATATGCAAATTAGCCTAATCCAAAACTTGTACATTACCCTGAACTTCCCCCGAGCTGTTCGCCTCTATTGCAGAGAATGGGGGTCACTGAAACTGGGCCAAATCTAACCTACTTAGCAGCAAACTACAGGAAGTTGGCACTCTGCCATGGAACTCCGAGGTGCTCAGTATCAGAATGCAATTAGCAAGGATGTCTCACAGAGTTGGGACATCCATGTTCACAGAAGTGGCCCTCAGAACTGATTCAGGTGGTACGGGATAAGGAGCAACAGGTGGTGCTGCTACCTCTGCTCCAACAACTCAGGTTTGCTCATGAGCTGCAGTGCTCTCTGTGAGGAGTTTGCCTTTTCTCCCTGTGACCACAGAGGTTCCCATGGGTGCAATGGTTTTCTCCCACATCCCAAAGATGTGCAGGTTGGTCGGTCACTTGGCAACCTCTAATTTTGATGGCTGATGCAAGAATCAGAGTGGAATTGAAGGCATGTGAGAGAGAAAGGGTTGCAGTGGGGGAATGGGACTAATGGGATTGCACCGAGAACTGGCATAGATGTGATGGGCTGAATGGCCTCTTTTTTTGTAAGAAAGTATGATATGAAAGATAATATGAGATCATCGATCTGATCCACTAAGTGACAAAATGTTACTAATTTCTGGTGGGAGGCAAAGTGGCAGTTTCAAGAACTGTGAACATAGAACAGTACTGTACCTACCACTCACTGTGTAAAAAGCTTACATTTCCCCTGTCACCTTAAAGCTATGCCCTTTTATGTCTTTGCACTGTGCTGCTGCAAAACAACTAATTTCACATCATATATTAGTGATAATAAATCTGATTCTGATTCTGCCCACTAGTGTTTGACAGTTCCACCCTGGGAGAAAGGACTCTTGACGATCAGCCCTTCCATTAGTATATACACTTCTGTCAGGTAAAGGTTCTGGATTCAAGTCCCTCTGCAGAATCCTGGTCACAAAGTTTCGAATGCAGTACTGAGCCAATGCCGCACTGTTGGAGGTGCCATATTTTGGATGGGATTCTACGGCAATGTCCTGTCTGCAGATGTAAAAGGTCCCATAATGTTATTTGGCAAAGAACAGGATAATTGTTCTGGCATAGAACACAGAACATTACAGCACAGTACAGGCCCTTCTGCCCATGATGTTATGTCAACATTTTATCCCTTCCCTAATCCTTCCCTCCCACATAGCCTTCCATTTTTCTATCATTTATGTGTCAATCTAAGAGTTTCTTAAATGTCCCTAATGTATCTACCCCCACAACCTCTGCCGGCAGTGTGTTCCATGCACCCACCACTCTCTGTGGAAAAAACTTACCCCTGACATCCCCCTATACCTTCCTCCAGTCACCTTAAAATTATGCCCCTTTGTGTTAGCTATTTTCACCCTGGGGAATAGTCTCTGACTGTCCATTTTCAGCCCCTTTTAATTTTCAAACATGACAGATTACCTGGCTTTGATTCTGTTACTCTGTGCAAAGTAACCGCTGTTTTACAACAGTGAAAATTGTAATTGTTTTGGGGTATCTTAAAATAAACAGAAATCTACAGCATGGAAGGAGGCGATAAGTTCATCATGTTTATGAGTGGGGAAATGTAAATACAAGCTTTTGAATTTATTGATCGATGAATAATAATTAGATCTTGTCTTCTTATACCAGGATAATGGACCAAAGTTCAATACATCCAAAGAGCAGAGTAGCTGTCTCCCAGAGGTATGTCATTTTGATGCATTCTTTACTTGAGTCACTTTATTTTATTATTTGAAGGGTAGCTAGATGAGATTGATTGGAGCAGTAGATTCATTTGATGGTGAAGAAGTCTTGGTTTGACCACAAGTAAGTGACCTTCTGCTCAAGAACAAGGTTAAATAGTAACCAGAAATGGCCAGTGTCACCACAGCAGAAGAAAAGCTCACCTCCCAAGATCATGGAGTACCCTCTTCAATATCTAAAGCCACAGTGTGCTGGCAAAGGAAAACAACAATTAGTTTGAATGTTATAAGGCCATAATGGAACAGCCCAAGACACTTCCTGGGAGTACCATCAGAAATATTGAAGGAAATTGGAGATTAGAGCCGGTGAGTTAGTCAAGGGGCTAAATTCCAGGGGGAGTCTAAAAGGAAATTCCAGAGCTTAGGGCCTTTATAACAAGTGGTGAAACAATTAAATTTGGGATGATCAAGAGGGCAGAAATGGAGGAGTGTCATGTTTTCAGATAGTTGTATAGTTAGAGGTGATTAATGATAGAGAGGGGCAAAACTAGAGGGTTTTATAACAAAGATGAGGATTAAGCACATTACCAGCTACTATCGGTATGTGTCAAAATGCCTTTGTAACTCACACTCCAGCGAACCAGGTTCCATCCTGACCCAGGGTGCAGAGACTGAATGTTCTCTTTATCATCGTGGGTTTCTTCCAAGTGCTCTGGTTATTTGGTTACTATAGATTATTCTTCATGTTGATGGAAAAGTTAATCAATGGAGAGTTGATTGCCATGTGTGAGAGATAGTGAGTTGTAGTGGTACAGGGAAAGTGAAGAGGGGAAATGGGACAAATGGTATTGATCTCCTGGGAGCTGGCATGGACACATTGGGTCAAATAGCCTCCTTGGGTGTCACTATATTCTATGAAGAAGGACTAAAGAGTGACACTTTTTGTTTTACAGACACAAATCCCTGCCCTGAACCAGGACAAGATTAAAGACATGGATAAAGTAACAAGCTACACAAATCCAAGGAATGGGAACTCCTTTGGTACATGTGTCCGAGCCAGTGTGGCATGGATAGTCATTTCCTGTTTTACCCTAACAATCCTGATATCATAGGAGCCTCAAGGAGCCTAGAATTCAGGTTTCCACATCCATCCTACTTAAATTGAAAAATGATACCCCTGTGGAGATAATGCAGACAAATTCACTGAGTTTTAAAGAGAGAGAGAGAGAGAGAGAGAGAGAGAGAGAGAGAAAGAGAGGGAAAGTTGTGATTGCTTTGGTAAAAGTGTGGTGACAAAGAGTTGGTCCCCAAAGCATAGGGTTACCATGGACACAATGCTATAAACAGATTGGGACCTTTGTTTCTTAAGAGAAAGGGAAAGAACTGCTGCCTCTTCAAGCCTAGCTGGTTGCCACAGTTCCAGTTGATTGGGACTGGAGAATTAGCTGTAAGCCGACAGGGCTCCAGCAAAGCCTTGCAATTTGGAGCAGCGTTTACATGTCACCAATGGCCCAGGTGAAAGAAAAGTATTCCAATTCAGCGACACCGCAGCAGTGATTTATGGTTGTGTAAAACCACAGTTCTGTTCGACCGTGTGTATGTTTCCCCATTGCTCCCAATCCCCAAACCACCCTGTGAGGAGAGATCCTGCTGTGTTTGAACTCTCACTGTTTTCTACACTCAATATCATTTATACATAGAAGAACATACAAGTTCTGTTCATGTGAAAAATGTTTATCCCTTTGTTTTCCAACTTTCTAGAACAGTGTTTCATGCAGTTGTAGATGTATATCCCAGCTTGCATAGTTTTGCAAGCTTCCTGTTTTAATTATACCGTCAATGTATAGTGCATTATTTCAATAACATAAACAGGAATATATCTATACCAAGAAAACTACTTGGATATTATGTTTTATTTTTGTTTGTTAAAGTGGAATATAAAGAAGAATATATATATATGTGGAATGGTTGAAAGGGAAGTGTTCTGCTGAATAGTTAATATCGTTAGGCAGCATCTGAGAAATTATTTCAGGTTAGGTAACATGAAGCCAAGCATGAACTCAACTGAACACACTCCAAGTGAAGCTGAATTCTGTACATGTGCCCTGAGATGCAGAGGAAAGATTCTGGGTGAAAGACCAAGAACTGTATTCAATCCAGCAGTAGCAGTCACCTTAATCATCTCTTGAAAGTGCAGGATGTCAAGCCGCTGAGAGCATTGGGCTGCCTCGTGTTTGCCTCTGGCCAGTGGTTCTGTAGGGATGGAGTTCTGTGGGGGAACACAGATGTGTGAACCAAGAGCCACGTGCACTTTGCAATCAGCCTGTTGGCTTGATACAGTGGCTTTTTCTTCTGCCATTGAATGAAAATCAAAAACCTGCAGAGGCTGGAAATCTGAAATAAAAATGGCAATGTTTCCAGCATTCTCTGAGTGTTTCCGGCATTGTATCTATTATTTTGTATCAAAAATAGTTTCCTTAATTTATTTTATCTTAATTTCTAATGAATCTTGGACTACTACATTGGTTAATTATTTTTAATTGTTTTAAAAATAACTTTTCAGCTTATTTGAACAGTTTTCCAATGATCTTTGAGAGCTGTAAGCAGACTCTTGGGGAGGAGTGTAGTGTCAGGAGGGTCAGCCCCAGGATCTGATCAGTGTTGGTAGATGCCAACTCAGGTGAGCAAGTTCAGGCAGCAGTCAGTAATAGTTACGATCTGGTCCATAAACCGTGACCCAGTCCTGTTCTACACCGCACCCACAATGGGATTACTCAACTCTGTTATCAGCCTGGCTTTGAATACACCTCAGCAATCACAGTACTCTCAGATAGAGAATTTCAAAGATTTACAACCCTCAGAGCGAAGAAATTTATTTGAAATGTCCGATTGCTTATTCTGAGATGATGCACCCTTGTTCTAGGTTCCCCCATCTGGAAAATCATCCTGTCAAAACCTCTCACAATCTTATGTTTCAATGAAATCACCTTTCATTCATCTGCTCTCCAGTGAGCTGTGATCATTATTCGCCTTCCCTCGTGGGTCAAGCATTTCACCCTGTAATACGTTGTAGCTATCCGGCAAGTTAGGTTTCTAAATTTAATCACAGGCTTATATAAACAGCAAACTGTGTGCTGTCATTCAGGGTTAGGAGGAGACTGTTTACTCTTGATGCAGGGTTTTCACCCGAAGCATCAACCATCCTCTGCCTCCACAGGTGCTGCCTGACCTGCTGAGTTCCTCCAGCAGTTTGTTCTGAGGTGATGGCTGATCTGTGACCAAACCCCGTGTAACCATCTTTGCCTCAGATCCTTAAGTAGCTTTAAACTTAAATGGATCTTCTATGAAAGAAAATGAAAAAGGCCACACCACATAACTATTTATAGACTTAATTCATCTATCAATGGCACCGTCTCAGTTTCACAATACTGATCTGGAGACCAAATGGATCTCACTGTGGAAGTGATCAATAGCAGAGTTTGGCAGCTCTACTGGAACAGAGAGCAGTGGTTTGAAGGTTGTATTCCAAAGCTCAAGGGTCCTTTTCTGCGATCCCAGCAAGGTGGACCTCCCTTATCTCTGCCTCAGTTTCAAACATGTTCTACGCTGCTCCCCAATTTTATTTGCCAAACCGAAGTTTGAAATTCTTTGGTTTGTCTTCTTACATTCAAGAACAACATGGAGCAGTTTTATATTACCAAAGGAAATGCATTTACAGAGTGCCTTTCACAACTTCAGAACCTCACAGAAAGTTAACCTCCAGCGTCACTGAGGTGCTGCAGGTGGTGCAGCCAACTCACAGCTTCGGCAACCCGGGTGTGAACCTGACCTTGGCTGCTGTCGATGTGGAACTTGCATGTTCTGTTTTGACCATGTGGCTTTCCTCTGGGTGTTCTGCCTTTCTCCCACATGCTAAAGATGTGCTGATTATTGGATCTATAAATTACTCCTCCTGTAGGTGCATAGTGGGAGAGTCAAGGAGAGGAGAGGCTAGTGCGCATGTGTGAGAGAGTGGGTTGTTGGGAAACAAGTGTGGGAAATGGGATTGTTCCCAAAGCCATCATAGACTTGATGGGCCAAATGATCTCTGTAGCAGGAAATAATTTAAATATATGAAAGAACTGAGTGGAATAGTAACTTGTGCAGGGAGTAAGGAGATAGCAGTTTAGAATTGATCTTTTATTTGTCACATCTTTGTAATAACTTTTCTTAATGGCATGTGATCAAAATCCTTGCCAGATAGGGATTCTCATTGAATTGTTGGCTCTGGAATAGTTCCTGTTCTCTGACATCCAGCCACTAACTGTTAAATGCAGGAAAACCTCTGGGTTTTCAGGAATTCTGGTGAGACCTGCCTCTAACCCGAGATACTTGGATCAAAACCAAAAGATGTTCAGCGTTTTTGATTCACATCCTGCAGCCTGATCCACAACTGTGGCTCAAGTCAACTTTGAGAATGGTCCAAAGCATCTAACTATCAACTGACAGCTGGGTTAGCAATGGCAACTGGGCAAACATTGAATAGGCACTGGCTGAAGAGAGTGAAGTGGATCCCACCAAATGGTTCTCAGTGCAACCACCTTGTCTTACATTGTTCAAGTTGTGTTCAAGAGTCAATGATGTTTTTAATGTCACCAAGAGTTGTGCATGAAGCACCAAATCCAAATGTAAGTATTGGATGCATTCTGTAGGTCTGCCTCTTACAATCATGGAGTAATCACCAGCAATGGTAGAAGTGTCTTCCCATCACCACAACCTCTGTAGGGAGACATGAGGGCAGAGTCCAGCAAAGGAAGGAAGGGACCATATTGGAAATTCAAACAATGGAGAATGAGACTGTGAGCAAATGTGGGCTGGAGTTACACTTGAAAGCATCAGCAACCATGGATTTCAATGCTGTAATGTGGCCAAATCATTCATGTCATATAATATGGAACTGGCAACTAGCGAAAAGCCATCTGGCCTATTGATCTTCCCCAACACCTAGTGACTGCAGCATTGAGCCAGACTGTACCCCATCCCCACTGTTAGGGTTGAGAAAGCAGTGGGTTCAAGTCCCACTCCAGTAACTGGACCATAAAATCCAGGCTGACACTCTCAGTGTTGGAAACACCCAAGGTGCATTACACTGTCCTTCATTTCACACTTTAAACCAAGGACCCGTCTGCTCTCTTAGCCAAATGTGAAAATACCCTGACATGAAGAGCAGAGGACATTTGGTATCTTGTAGACACTGTGGCAATGGTCAGGCAGGAGACTGGGAATTCCCAAGAGGTGACACAACAGTGCAAGTGGAGTCCCTGCATCAATTCAGTGGGAGCACATCCCAGGAAATTCTTGCTTCCACGTTCAGTCAGAACCTTACTCTCTGGATTAGTATCAAGTGCACTGCTCAGTATGGTTCCTTCAGTTGAAAAACATTTTGTATAATAGGCAAAATGTTATCTCTAGAAACATTGAGGGACAATTTTAACAGAAACACAGAGCTCCAATTTTCATTGTGCTATTTAAAGTCTGGCACAATTTCATGCCAATGCTTTCAAACTGCCAAGAGTACATCATTCAGCAAGATCTTGTGATAGAAACCTATTTAGTGGGTCACTTCTCCCCTGTCCTGAATTGTGGAAGCAGTGTTTACAATTTAAACATCATTACTGAAGGTGACCAAGAAATCTTTGGTCCCTTGGGATAGAGTTAGGATTGGATGGTGCAGAAAAGACCACCAGCACAGCCTTGCTCATGAACACATGAACAGTTGGATAGTCACTGGTGAATACCTTGGCAGATCATCACCATGTAGCTCACAGTGTGTGTAACTGACGGAGTCTTTGCAAAATTGTTATTCTTCCACAGGATTTGGGCATTGGGACAGAGATTGTTTTATAAGATAAGATTTTATTTGTCACATGTTTATTGAAACACACAGTGAAATACATCTTTTTGCATAGTGTTCTGGGGGCAGCCCGCAAG
>JARFYF010000061.1:30319390-30329735 GCA_030265395.1 Rhina ancylostomus | reverse complement strand
AGCTGCCAGAGGAAGTGGTTGAGGCAGGTACATTAACAACATTTAAAAGGTACTTGGACAGGTGCATGGATAGGAAAGGTTTGGAGGGAGATGGGATCAAACATGGGATAAGGTCAAACATGGGCAAATGGGACTCACTCAGATAGAAACCTTGGTCGGCACGGACCAGTTGGGTCAAAAGGATGTTTTCATGCTGTGTGATGCTATGACTCACTTCCTATAGATCCATGGTCTCTTTATTAAGTCTTTTCTTCTTTAAATATCTATAGAACTATATCACTTGCTCATTTTATTTCTGGCTTACTTTATCAAATGTAATTTTTCCTTCCTTTGTTACCTTTCAGTATCTGTTACTGTTTTTCATATTGTCAGATCTCCCAAACTGCAACAAATCTTTTTCTGTAAGTTTGATACTATTTTCAACATTTTTCATTCAGTCCATGGACATTGTCATCCTTTCTGGAATGCACCTACTCTGCCTATTTGGTACCAGGCCATGGTGTTCTTCGAATGATCCGGAAATACTTGGTAACTCCACTGCCATCACCTCAGTGAACTACCATCTGACCTTCTCCAGTTTCTACACAGATTAAATCCCGCATGACTATCTCTGTCCCTTTCTCATCACTGCTTCCTTTTAAGTTCTGTTCTATCTTGTGGTTACTGTCCCACATCAGTCAACAAACTGACGTGAGTCACTCCAACATCTCTCCACACACTCACTACGGTAACCAGAACCAGGGTTGGTGCAGATGCTCTGTGGTCTGAACACCCCGTTCTCTGGCTGCCAGTATGAACTCATGTTTCTTTGGGGAAATATCTGATTAGCAGGAGACAATGAGCTGAGCACCTAGCAGCCCAGGTGAGTTCTGATAAAAGATCACAGACCAGAAACACTGACTGTTTCTCCTTCCACAGGCACTGCCTGACCTACTGAGTGTTTCCAGTATTTTCTGTTTTTTTATTTCAGGCAAGTGAAATGGACTGAGAACTTCCAGTGTGAAACAAGGTTGCCCAGAAATGGTAGAACTCACAATTGGCCACAGAGGCCATGCTCTTCTCTCCCATTAATGTTGAGGAATGTTGAAATAAACAAGTGCTGCTGCTGTCATGGACATTTCACATGATGAGTCTGTTATGTATTAAATACCGGCATAGGACCCCTGTGTGCCTATTCTAATACCGTCTCCTTGAAATAATTTCTCTTTGCTACATACTGCAAGTCAGATGAAGAGCATCAATAGAGGTATTGTACATGTGCGTGATCAATTTGCTGTTGATCGGCATGGAGTGTTAGTAAAAGGCATGAAAATGATAAATATGGAACACCGTTTCAAATTAAATCATGGGATTGAAACAAGCAAGCTCAGTTCAAACTAATGAAAGGAAATTTAGGTCTGATGTCAGGAAGTTTTCTTCACACAGTATTCAACATGTGGCGTTGGTTCTGACGGGCAATTCAGGAAGAAAACAATAAAGCAAATTGGTGCAGAAGCAGAGACTGTGATGGAGATTTCATCGATGGCGCTCATTTATATTTACCTTTCCAGCTTCAGTACTACTTTGAAAAGGTACAATAAAGTGGCTCAGTGTAACCCTGCCGTGAGCTGATTCTGTTCTAACATTGCAGTGACTTCCATCGAGGTAAAGTGACCGGGTTGTTTCCAATAACTTCCCTGCAGACCCACCCTCTCTGCAGGTTTTGTAAACAGACCATCTGACAAATTTTCCTCAGTCTGTATCCTTTAATCTCTGCTGCACAGCTTCAGTGAAACCTCAGTGATCACAGTGAAATGGCTATCGGGAGGAGAGGAATGAAATGCAGGAGGTGTAACAGCCGGCCAAGTCATAAAAGAACATCTTATGTTATCATTCAAAGTCAAAATGATTCCCACTGGTGTATAGTTATGATAACTTGTTATAGGAAAGATGTTATTAAACTAGAAAAGATTGCAGAAAAGATTTACCAGGATGCTGCCTGGACGTGGGGGCCTGATTTACAAGGTGAGGTTGTGTAGACTAGGACTTTATTCCCTGGAACGTAGGAGATTGAGCGGTGGCCTGATAGAGGTGTATAAGATCATGAGTGGCAGGGGCAGGGTGAAAGCACGTTGTCTTTTTCCCAGGGAGGGGCTGCTAAAAAGAAGAGTCACAGGTTTAGGATCAGAGGCAAGATACTTAAAAGGGACATCAGGGCAGCTTTTTCATGCAAAGGGTGGGGCGTATTGGAGTGAGCTGCCAGAAATAGAGGTTGAGACAAGCATATTCGCAACATTTGAAAGTTATCTGAATAAGCACAGGGTTAGGAGAGGTTTAGCAAGCTCTGGGCCAAATCCCAGTGGATGGCACGGCTCTCTGGGCAACACAGTCGGCATCAACGGGTTGGGTCAAAGGGCTCAATGTTGTATGACTCTGTGACTCATATGACTTGGGAACCAGGGCTGTCAAAACAACCAATTATATCAACATCAAGAAAAGAAAGGCAGTTTGAAGTATGACCCAACACATAGAACATAAAATATTACAGCACAGTACAGGCCCTTCGGCCCACAATGTTGTGCCGACATTTTATCCTGCTCTAAGATCTATCTCACTCTTCCCTCCCACACAGCCTCCCACTTGTCTATCATTCATGTGTCTATCTTAATATCTCTGAACTATCCCCGATGTATCTGCCCCCACAACCTCTGCTGGCAGTGTGTTCCACGCACTGTGTAAAAAAATTTACCCCGACATCCCCCTTATATCTTCCTCCAATCACCTTAAAATTATGCCCCCTCGTAGAAGAAGTGTCTGACTGTCCACCAATCTATGCCTCTTATCTTCTTGTACACCTCTATCAAGTTAAGGTCTGCGCCTTGGAGTGAGAAAATGTCCTGGCCATGGAATATTTGCAGTGTATACAGGGAGCTGGTAACCCCATCTATCGTGCTTAATCAGTGGCAGTTAAGAAGACAGAGCTCAGCCACAGTGCTATACAAGACAGAGACAGTGATAAAAAGGAAATAACTTGTCCAGGAGAACTGAGCACTGTTCAGAGAACCTTGAATACCACAGCATCGAGACTAGAAACCAGACGAAGCAGTGGCTCGAGCACAGACAGGGTACCTGGGCAGCTTAGGAGTGTTCAAGTGGACATGTGATTCCTCCATAATGTGTACATGACCTTAACCAATGCGTTCACAACAGATAGTTTCACCGCAGAGGGTCAAGCAAATGAAAATCAAACAATTGCAGATGCTGGAAATCTGAAATAAAAACAGAAAATGCTGGAAACACTCAGCAGTCTGTGGAGAGAGAAAAACAGTTGAAGTTTCAGGTCAAAGACCCTTCATCAGAACTGGGAAAAGGGAAAACAAATCAACCTTCATCAGCAGAGAACTTGGGGAAGGCATGGGTTGAACAAAGGGAATGTCTCCGATAGGGTGAGACCAAATGAATGAATGTAGAGGAGGACCCTGTGTCTGGGTTATGTGTTGCAGCTTTAGGACATGACCCCAGGCCAGACTATACAAGGGAAAGGAAACGTGAGCCAGAATGTAACAGACAGAAACAGCTAGTTCTGTTACAGGCATAAAGAAAGGGCAAGTTCCCTAAAGCTGGAGAATTCCACATTGAACCCAGAAGGCTGCAAGGTGCCCAGACTGAGGGTGAACTTACATTGGATGCCACAGACCAGTAAATCAGAGTGGGACTGGGATGGAGAGTTGAAGTGGCAGGAATGGGAAGCTCAGGGTCGACCCTGTGGACTCAATGTTCCAGAAGATGATCACCGAGTCTGTGTTTGGTTCCTCCTTGGTCCACATGGATGATTTGGGCTGAGGGGCCTGTTCCTTTGCTGTATAACTCTGGGAACCAGTATAGAGGAGGCCACAGTGTAAACACTGGACTGAGTACACCGGATTGGAAGGAGTGCAAGTGAATCGCTGCTTCACCTGTTTGGACTTCCTGGATGGTGGGAAGGGAAGTGGTGAAAGGATCGGTCTACAACATCCCCCTCAAACAATGAAGGTCATGATGAGACCCTGGGAAAGTGTGGACAGCTTCGCATCTCTCCGAAGCCACTCCCACCAAAGACAGACACAGCCTTCAGGGCACCAACAAAATCTACAGCCCTCTGAGGAAAAGGGTAGTGAGGACCAATACTTCAAACCTGGCACAAAGTTTGTGGTCTGCTGGCCTGCAGTTACCCTGCCCTGCTGTATGATTCTGAGAGGGAGACTACCTACAGCAAACACCTCAACACACGGGAGCTGTTATCTCCAACATCATCTCCCTAAATCCTCCAAATCCATTAAGGATAAGTGATCCAATGTCCATGTCTTCTCCCAGGCCAAGTCCTTCACATTAAGGTCCTTGCCGGACTCATTGTCTCCAAAGAACAGGCCATGACATGTTCACATGCCTGACACCAATCTCCTGAAACAGATGCTCTGTTCCAAGCCACAGGTTGTCAGGTGGACATGAGAAAGGTTTCAAGGATGTCCTCAAAGTCTCCATGAAAAATATCATCCCGCCCATTCCTGGAAATCAATAGCTCATGGCTAATCAATATCCAGGAGGTGGATCTGGGATAACGTTGAGAACCTCACATCCATCAGGTGGATGAGAGCACAAAGAGACCCAATGGAAATGGCAGAAGGAGCAGCACCACCTCCCAAACCACCTTCCGACCAAACTTCCCTGATTAACGGGAGGAGATCCCACATCAGTCGCATCAGATAGGATTGACTTTTTGCCTCTCTTTGTGTACCTGAAGAATTACTGTTGCTCACTGAACTCATTTCATGCCATACTTGTTTGAACACTTCACAAGGTACAAGAACATCAGGCATTCATTACCACACAGGTTCTTTCCCACACTGCCTGTAACAGTGCCGGTGATAGGTTGGTGTGTGCTCCAAAGGAAGCCTTCAAGAGGAAGTTTTCCGAGGTTATTCAGATTTCTGATTCAGATTCTCTGACTTATGTGACATGAAATTAGTTGTTTTGTGACAACAGTACAGTGCAGAGACATGAAATTACTATAAATTACAAAAACAAATAAACAGTGCAACAAAAAATGGAATGATGAGGCAGTGTTCATGGACTGTCCAGAAATCTGATGGTGGATGGGAAGAAGCTGTTCCTGAATCATTGAGTGCAGGTCTTCAGGCTCCTGTACCTCCTCCCCGCTGGTAGTAATGAGAAGAGGGCATGTCCCGGGTGGTGAGGGTCCTTAGTGATGGGTGATGCCATTTTGAGGCTCCGTCTCTTGAAGATGCCCTCAATGGCGGGGAGGGCTGTGCCCGTGATGGAGCTGGCTGAGTCTACAACCCTCTGCAGCCTCTCGCAATCCTGCGCATTGGAGCCTCCATACCAGGCGGTGATGCAACCAGTCAGGATGCTCTCCACTGTACTTCTCTAGAAAGTTGCAAGAATCTTTGGTGACACACCAAATCTCCTCAAACTCCCAATGAGAGGAGACCCAATTGAAAATTCTGACAGGTTTCTGGATAAGGGCAGGATATTTCCCCAGCTGGTGGGTCCAGAGCCAGGGACCGAGTCCCAGGATATGGCGTAACACATCCCGAATGGAGATGAGGAGAAATGTCTTCACCCAGAGGGTGGTGGACCTGTAGAATTCTCTACCACATAGAGTACGTAAGAAGGAGGTGGATATATTTCCCGACACTAAAGGCGTCGAGGGTCATGGGCTGCTGAGAGAAGGGAAGATGGTATTGAGGTAGAAGAAGAGCAAGTTCAAAGGCCTGAATAATCTACTCCAGCTCCCGTCAGTTTATGAGGAGAGCTTGAGCGAGTTTATAAGGGGAGGTTGAGTGAATTTATGAGGGCAGGTTGAGTGAGTTAGGGCTTTTCTCTTTGGAGAGACTCAGGAAGAGAAGTGACTTGATAGACGTGTATAAAATGAGAGGCATAGACAGAGTGGACAGCCAGCACCTTTTTCCCAGGGTTGCAATGGCCACTACCAGAGGCTATCTGTTTAAGGTGCATGGAGGAAAGTTCAGGGGAGATGTCAGAGGTAGGTTTTTTACACAGAGTGGTGAGTGCCTGGAACGCACTGCTGGGGCAGGTGTGGTGATAGGGGCCGATACAATAGGGTAATTTAAGAGACTCTTAGATAGGCAGAACATTGTGGGCCGAAGGGCCAGTACTGTGCTGTGGTGTTCTACGTTCTATCTGTTCGATGTGCTTTGAACTGGGAAAAATTAGTCAAAGTCAAAATTGAGTTTATTGTCACATGCACAAGTCCACGTGTGCACAGGTGCAATGAAAAACTTACCTGCAGCAGCATCACAAGCACATAGCATTAGAGACTCAACGTTCTTAAGAAAAACATAAATTAAACAAATTATACAAGAAATAACACAGAACAAAACAAAACAAAGTCCATTGTAGTGCAAAGTGACCTTCGTGCTGCTAGACTGAGGTAGTGATTAGGGTTGTGCCGGTCGGTTCAAGAACTGAATGGTTGAAGGGAAGTAACTGTTCCTGAACCTGGTGGTGTAGGAATCCTGCCTCCTGTGAGAGGATGTTACGGCCCGGATGGTGGGGATCTTTGATGATGGACGTTGCCTTCTTGAGGCAGCGCCTCCTGTAGATACTCCCGATGGTGGGGAGGGATGTGCCAGTGATGTATTGGGCTGAGGCCACTACTCTCTGTAGCTGCTTACGTTCTTGCGCATTCGAATTGCCGTCCCAGACCGTAAGGCAACCAGTCAGGATTGGAAAGAAAACAAGTTTTGAAATGCAGAGAAAGTGGGGGAGGGATAGAGGGGACAAATGGGACTGAATGAGTGGTAACAGTTGTGGAAATCTTCCCCCAACCCCTCTTTCTCTGCAGCATTTTGCTTCCAAAATGACTCTTTAGTGCTGCAGTGACACATTTTGTTTCATTCTAAAGATTTGCATTTTTCTCAATTCTGTTTTAAGAAGCTGACAAGGAAAAGCTGCTGAAGTACAGTGACTGTGGCAGTGTGGGAGACTGTCACTCCCGTGATGGACTGTGGGATCTGCTCCAGTGCTGTGTTGGTGTTTGGTGGTCCTTTCAACTGGAAACGACAGGACAGGTTTCATTGCTTGTTCACTAACATTGCCGCTTGCTGGATCTTCTGATGTGTGAAAGCCTTGTTAAGGTTACATGTTTCCAGGGCATAGATATTGCTGGCAAGGCCAGCATTTATTGCCTATCCCTAATTGCCCCTGAACAGATAAGAATCAACCACATCAGTCTAAGGCTGGAGTCATCAAATCAGGGTAGTGCAGGTCAGGCAGCAGTAGTGTAGCGGTTAGCGTAACGCTACTACAGTGCCAGCGACCCGGGTTCAATTCTGGCCGCTGTCTGTAAGGAGTTTGTACGTTCTCCCCGTGTCTGCGTGGGTTTCTCCCAGGTGCTCTGGCTTCCTCCCACATTCCAAAGATGTACAGGTTAGGAAGTTGATGGCATGCTATGTTGGCGCCGGAAGCGTGGCGACACTTGCGGGCTGCCCCCAGAACTCTACGTAAAAAAGATGCATTTCATTGTGTGTTTCAATGTACATATGACTAATAAAGATCTTATCTTATCTATTCAAGAATACTGCCAGCAGTTCTGGTCACTAATGTACAAGAAAGATATTTCAGCTTTTGAGTTAAAGTAGACAAGAGTTGAAAATTCAATCCAAAAGTTAGAAGTCTGAGTTATGAGGAAAGATTGGATAAACTTCAGTTTGTTTAAGTGGAACAGATATGTCTGATATTATGGAGGTATAACAAAGATAAATCTGGAAGATTTGCTAAAACAGGACAAGGGGATATTTCTGTAAAACCAATTCAAAATGATAACAGGAAATTCTTCTTCGCGTGAAGGCTATGCATTGAATGGATGTTCAGATAGCATTGAGGAAGAAAAAATCTGGTGCCATTTAAGGACAAGTCAATGCAGCAATGGCAGAACTGTTGGACACTTTAGGATGACAGAATAAGACAGATCAAATGGCCTTCTGTCAATCTAGACTGACACACAGTGCAACATTGACAGAGGGCTGCTTCATCAGCGGTGTTACCTTTCAGATGAGCCATTAAACCAAAGCCTCATCTGCCCTCAAGGCACCATTTCAAAGAATGGAAGGGGAACTCTCCCCAGTGACCTTGCCAACACCTATCTCTCTATCAATGTGGCAGTGAAGATATTGTTTTGTGTGTAATCAGAATGTTGTTTATGGGATCATGTTGTGTGGAAATTGGATGCTGTGTTTTCTACATTACTATGGTAAGCACACTTCAAAAAGTGTAAAACTCTCTGAGGCGTCCTGAGATTGCAAAAGGTACTTCATGAATGCAAGTCTTTCTTCAATGTTTGCTGTAATTATCTTATGTTCTTTCTCACAAGTTTGGTGAAGATACAAGTGAAAGCCAGTCACACTATCACTATTGCATCCTTCCCACTTTGTCCGTTCTTCTACAATCAGTGGGCCTTCATCGAGGTGACAGCGGCGATATTCCAGACACTTTCCTTCTTCCTGATTGTGATCTTGTTGAATCCGCTCTCTCAAGCGAGGCCGCTTCTTCCAAATCATATTCCTTCCCATGCATTAAGACCTGGTTCCAGGTAACCTCCCCACGGTAATCATTCCACTATTGTCTCTTAACAACACAGGCTGCCAGTTTCACCATGGATGGCCACTTAAGAGAGTAGTTTTGGAAATTGACAAGCAATTGCTTCTGTTGATACTTGTACAATGATACTCTATTAAACAATGTAACATCCATTGATACTTCAAGCCCATTGAAACAACTGAGTGTGGGATGTCCGGATTCTGTACCATTGTAACCAGGCAGGAAAAGACAGAAGGTAAATGTTCATGTTAATTGGCCCTCATCAACACCATTCAATATGATACTGTGTAGGTATAGTTACCATATTGGGTGATTTTGTGCACTTTCTGACTTATGGACGGAAGTGATTTATGGATGTCTGTAAAATAGAACCTATTTATAACCCAGGAACATCCTGCAATCACTCATCTGAGTTCAGATTGAACTGCACTTCTCAGCATTTGATTTTACCAACTTACGTTTCTGATTACCATTCATTTCTCATTCATTCATGGCTTCACCTACTTTACCACATTCAGAATCAGTGAACAAAATACCATCTTACACCTGTTGTCCTCCTATTAGCTGGGCTAGGGGACCACTGGATGTACTCTGCCTGTGTGTCTCTCTCAGGTAGTAGTCTGGTGGAATGTTGTCCTAATCCCTCACTTACCTCATGAACAGCAGTGCACTGCTTTGCTTGAACCTTTACAACTAAGAATGGCAGGAGAACACAACTAACACTTACAACCATGCTTGCATAACTGGGAATCCTTATAAATGAACACTGTCCTCTAATTCCACTTCATCTTCTTAATGTCTCTCTTAGCTTCACAAAGTGGTACATCACTGTAAGCAATTAAGTGACTTTGTTAACAAATAAATTTGCTTCAGTTACAAACGCAATAGTGATTCAGTCTCTGGCTGTTTGTTACCCATTATCTCAACTGCATGCCGCACATCTTTAGCATAAGCACTCACGGTAAGAGGGACAAATTAACAATGGAAGATCTATCTAAGCAAAGAGGATAAACACAGTGTAAGATTTTACCAACTGCGAGTTCTTAACTAATTGTAAATAAATCCAGGCAAGCCATTCTGCAATTCTTCTTTCCAAAGCAACTAAGCTTCTTTGTTCCCTGAACATTCAATTTCCACATGGTTAAAAATATCTCCTGTCTCTGTCTAGGTAATTCAAATGAATCCAGCTGGCTTTTTGGGGATGGAATCTGGCTTCCTCTAATGGGCTGGCCTATATGTGACTTCAGACCTACAGCAATTGATTGAAATGGCCTAGCAAACCACTTAGTTGTCTCATTGAATCATAGAGTAATACAGCACAGAAACAGGCCCTTCAGCTGAACTCATTCATGCTGACCAACGTGCTCACCTAAGATAGTTCCATTTACCCATGTTTGGCCCATATCCCTCTAAACCTTTCCTATCCATGTACTTATCCAAATGCCTTTTTCAATGTTGTTACTGTACCTGCCTCAACTGCTTTAAATATAGTTCCATATAGGCACCACCCTCTGGATGAAAAAGTTGCCCCCTCAAGGTGCCTTTTAAATCTTTCACTTCTAAACCTATGCACTCTAGTTTTGATTCCCTTTCCCTGGGAAAAAGACTGAGTGCATTCACCCTATCTATAACCCTCAATATTTTATGCACCTCTATAAGGTCACTGCTCAATCCCCTACATTCCAAGGAATAAAGTCCTCACCTGTAAAGTCTCTTCCTGTAACTGAAGTCCTCAAAGCCACAATAA
>JARFYF010000061.1:29670218-29682188 GCA_030265395.1 Rhina ancylostomus | reverse complement strand
TAATAATCATGCCACCAACATTCTCATCCAAATCATTAATATAAAGGACAAACATCAGAGGACCCAGCATGGATCTCTGCCGCACACCACTGGTCATAGGCCTCCAATTTGAAAAACACCCATCCATTATCACCCTCTGCCTCCTACCACCAAAACAGTCTTGAATCTAGATTCTAAAAACCCTGGATTCCATGTACTCTAACCTTTCAGACCAAACTACTATGCGGGACCTTGTCAAAGGCTTTGCTAAAGCTCATGCAGGCAGCATCTAGTGCCCTGCCTTGTCAGTCCTCTTGGTCACCTCTTCAAAAAACTCAATCAAATTTGTGAGACATAATTTCCCAAGCACAGTGCCATGCTGACTATCCTTAATTAGTTCTTGTCTTCCCAAATGGAAATAAATCCTATCCCTCAGGATCCATTTCAGTTACTTTCCCAGCACCGATGTAAGGCTTACCGATCTGGAGTTCCTTGACTTATCCCTGCCATCCTTCATGAATAAAAACAAAGCATCAGGTGCCCTCCCGCCTTCTGGTATGTCACTTATGGCTAAAGAAGATACACAGATCTCTGCCAGGGCCCCAGCAATCTCTTCCCTTGCTTTCCATAGCATCCTAGCACACACCTGGTCAGACCCTAGGAATTTATCCACCATTATGGATTGCAAGACTTCCAAAACCACCTCCTCCGTAATGATGATATGCTCCAGAATATCACTGTTCCCTCCCCTGAGCTCACTAGCTTCCATCTCCGTCTCCACGGAAATACAGAGAAGGATTCATTTCAGGCCTTGCCCACTTCCCATGGCTCCACGTGTAGATTACCATGCTGATCCTTAAGGGGACCTACTTTTGCCTCAGCTACCCATTTCCTCCATATACTCAGAATCGTTTAGGATTCTCCTTTATTTTAACTGCCAGGGATATCTTATTGCCCCCTTTTGCCCTCCTAATTTCCTTCTTAAGTATACTCCCACATCCTTTACACTCCTCAAGGGACTCATCTGATCCCAGTTGCCTATACTCGACATGTTTCCTTTTTCCTCACCGGACCCTCAGTATCCCTCGTCAGCCAGGTTCCCTAATCCTGTCAGCCTTACAATTCACTGTAGCAGGAACATGCTGGCCCTGAACTCTTCATATCTCACTTTCAAAACTTTCTCACTCGCACTTGCCAGACTTCCCTTTACTTACAAGCAGCCGCCACCTATCAGCTTTTGAAAGTTCCTGTCTGATGCCATTGAAATTAGCCTTCTCTCAATTTAGAACTTTAATTTGAGGAGCAGTTCTATCTTTTTCTATGACTATCTTGAAACTAATAGAATTATGATCCCTGGCCCCAAAGAGCTCCCCCACAGACACATCAACCACTTACCCAGCCTCATTTCCTTTGAGGTTGAGTGCAGCCCCCTTCTGTCATAGGGCCACATTGCTTCAGAAAACCTCCCTGGACAAATGTAACAAATTCTGCCCCAGTTTAAACCCTTCGCACTAAGGCATCCCTGTGAACATTAGGGAAGTTAAAAATCAGCAACTATAACAACCCTGCCTTGTAATATTCTAAAACCAAATACACAAACGTATTGAAAGAATTGAGTCCACTGAACTGCCAAGAGGCCAAAAAAGTTCTTTTATGATATGTTTTACTTTGTGAATGGCTTTGCGTGAAACTCCACAGATAATGTTCTTTCAGATATTAATTAAAAATGAATGAATTAACTCTGGTTCTAGACCACAAAAGTGACATTCCAGCCACCTCTGGCATGTGGAGATTGTGTGAAAATGGAAATGTGACCTTTCACAGGTGCTGGGTCTGCAGAGTGCTTGGCATGAGATGTGAGTGGACAGGGTTGGTGAAATAAGGAAGCATCTGTTCATTATTTCCTTCTGCACCTAGTCTGGTGTTTTGAGTTGATGTGGCATAATAGATGCAAAACGTCTGAGTAAATATTGGCTTACAACATTAAGTGTTTAAAATTGCACATTTTTCATGTTTTTTTAAAATAATTTTCTGATCTTTAAACCTCGGTTTAAGATTAAGTTGTGAAAATATCTACAGAGATTTTGAACATTATGAATTATTTGGATAAGCAATTACTACTAAATAGATCAGGCCTAGTCCACTGTAGTAATGAGAGTAGTCAGTACGAACTGGAGCTGTCAACACCAAGAGCTGGAGGGTGGGACACAGCCTTGCAAGTTCGATGGAGCCAATAGCTTCAGCTGGAAGAATTCCCCAGGCAGTGGGAGGTGGTGGGGTGTGGGTAATGAGTCCTCGCCCTTGGTGGAGGAAATGTCACCAAATGGTGGATGCTGTGAGAGGGTAGACTGGGTGTGTCAACCAGTCCAAGAGTGGAGAGGGCAATTTTCCAAAATCAGAATTCTGCTGGTTTTATTGACAGCCGCCAATCTTTGGTTGGACAGATTTCCTTAACTTCTAATGAATTCTTATTCCTTGAAGGTAATAACACCCAGAAAATTGCCTAAAAGTGCTGGATAACGTGGCAACTGCTAAATATATTGCAACAAGGGAAATGGCAGGTGTGATGTAAATACTTACAGCTGGACAACTAGAAGTCACATTTCTTTTTCTCAGATAGGTGTTTTATTTGTTTTGCAGAGAGAAAAATTTATAAAACTCCTGGATCAGTTGCACAACTCTCTGAGGATTGACTTATCTAAATATAGGGTAAGTGTGGACAAAAGTGAAAAACGATCTGCTCCAAAGCTGGTTACATGTTATTGAGTGAAGATTTTTTTTAAATTTTAGTTCCAGTTTCTTCCCAGCCCAGGAATTTCTCCTCCCCTTTGGCCCCACACCAGGGATTTCTCCTCCCCTTTGGCTCCACCCCTGGGATTTCTCCTCCCCTTTGGTTTATATCAAACTCTAGGTTATTGGGGAGGAGAGTTACAGAGCTGTGGGATCCAGTACCACCACTGCACAGTGTAGATTTTCTGAGGCTTGTCCAGACAACCCAAAAATGTTGATTCTATGGTCATTTATTTGCACCTCATGCTTTTAGCAGAATTTGTGAATCAGTTCATAGGAAAGGAGTTCTGTGGAAGATCTGTTACTGAGCATTGCTGTCTCCTTATACTAATGTTCTTGACTTTTGGATAGGTATGGGTTCATCTCACCTGGGGCCAGGCGAATGTCTTCAGCCAGGATTGGAAATGTGGTCAGGGGCCAGAAAAACGGGCCAGATGAATGGCTGGAGTCGAGGACCAGGCACCCAGCTGGGCTGATGAGTGTGAGATCAGAGTGTAGTCGGGAGTGGGGGCAGGAGGTTGGGTGGGCAGGTTGAGAAGTGAGGATGGAAGCAAACATTCCTGTGCTTGAACCCATGCGTGCGTGTGTGTGTGCATACACGTGCCAGTTATAAGCATTGATAGTCATTTGGCAAAGCTTGGTCACACCAGAAAAATCCTGAGCCTGATGATATTGCTTTGGACGTGTGAAATGTAAATATGAATGCAAATGGGGTTAGTGTTGATGGGGATCACAGTCAGCATGGACAAAGTGGGCTGCAAGGACCTGTTTCTGTGATATACATTTCTCAGATTCGAAGTGTGATAGACACTGACTTGAGGAGTCGCCTCCTTGGAACAAAACCTCACTCTGTGAAGCCCGGTGGAAGCTGGTGTGCAGCAGCCACATCATGTTAAAAGAAACAACACACGGGCAACTTCCACTCCTCAATGTGAAGTTCGGAACCTGGAATGTCAGGATCTTCATGGACAATCCCAACATGACAGGGCCAAATGCCTCTCTACTATCATAATTTGACATTAACAGCACCACACTGAGTGTGACACGATGGACAGGAGATGCCAGACGCTAGGTACGCTCTATGGTGGGGCAAACTGGAAGAGGAATACCACCTTCATGGAATGAGCTTCACCATAAAGAATAAGTCAGTCTGGTCTCTCAGCAACTTCTCCTGTGGAACTAGAGGATTAGTCTTATGAGCTTTTGGCTCATTCTAACAAGAAAGCAACATGATACAGTCATCATACAGACAACTCAACTGTGGGACCTTCAGATGAAGGCAAAGAGGACTTCTGCTCTGACCTTGATTCCTGATCCACATCCCAAGGGGAGACAAGCTAATTGCCCTGTATGACTTCATCACCAGGGTGGGAAGGGGCACAAGACTCTGCCAAGGTATGATAGGTAGCACTGATAGGCTGGTCGGTAGCATAGTCTGGAACTCCCTGCATTCTGAAGACAACCAATCAGGGCTTTTTCTAAAGGTAATTGGATTGGGACTTAGAGGAAGATAATTACAATTTGCAGGGTTACAAGGAAGGAGTGTGGGAATGAGAATGCCTGGAATGCTCCACAAGGCACTAGTATGGACTTTCAGTTGAATGACCTCCTTTGCCAAAGTACTGCTATGAGTCTGATAAGGTTGGTTCAGACCTGTGTTGCGTAAATATGACAGACACTGAAATAGAGGAAACTTTATGAAATGATGTATGTGAAATATTGCATGGCTGGCTAGGTGCTAACCACTGAGCTGCATATTGATAATTGGAATTCCAGCAAGTGAATTAGTCAGCCTGGAATAGGATAAGTACCAAACATTGCAATTTCAATGTTAATAACTTGGAAACTTCTGAAGAGTGTTGTTCCAGGACTCGGAAAGGGCCTGGATTAATGGCTGGTGGCAGGAGTTATGTTTAACTAGAGGTTAATTTATTCTGACTTTACAATCACATCTTACAGAATGGATTTTCAGATTTTGTTTAACCTAAACTCAGATTATCAAAACATGATGTGATTTCAATTCATGCGTCATTAATCCTGGCCTCTAGATTCTTATTGAAACAATTTAGCTTCTGCACTACTGCATCTGCTGTATAATTTTTATATTTTGATTGTGGGAAGAAATTTCAGATGTAAATGTTGTGGTTTACGGTTTTATATTTCTTTTTATACAATTTGGTCATGAGTGGAACGTAATTTCTTTGTAATGCTTTAACTATGTGATACAGCAGATCTAAACATCCTTAATAAAATGGATCAAACACTTATATAAATCTGCAGCTGCTATCAGATTTGCAAAACATAGCAGGAATGCACCTCCCAGTTCCCACTTTTAAAGGACGAAGTCTGCAGCCAGCGGCCATTCACCATCCGCTAGACACCCCACCCTCACCATTTGCTGTCTCTAGCCCCACATCCAACTCCCACAAACCAAACTCCAGCATTGGGACATTTTGTAATGTGAGAAAAAGTGATAAAAAGCCAAGAACTTGCCTGCTGTTATCCTCGGGATGTCCTAAAGCACTTCACAGCCAATATGTTATGAAGTGTAACCTTGTTGCACAGATAACTACTTTACAACAAATGAAGAATTTTGATTAATGCAAAGTGCTTACAAAGATCTGAGGTTATAAATATGTGAGTAGATATTTAAATATATATTTTAAAATATGTAACAGTTGCCAAGATTTCAAAGCAGTAAAGCAAAGTATCATTTTCCTAGGATAATTTCCCAGCAAGTAATCCAGAGAGGCTGCAAGACCTGAAGTCAACGGTGGATCTTTTGACCAGCATTACCTTTTTCCGAATGAAGGTAAGATGTTGCTTTACTTAGAGGACCATTATATTGAATGAGGTTCATTAATTTGTTTTAGCAAAGGCAACTTTATTCATTTTTTCATGACAAACATTTTTTTGATTTACTCCCCCTCATGTGGATTTTTTTCTATATTATTGTTCAGCATTGCATCTGGTGGCTTAGCCCTCTTAGAAAGCGCTGACTGTAACACTAGATTGTTGGAGGAGTTGATGTACCACATAGTGTCTCATTTGCTCATGCAAACCCAACACGATCATCTAATATCAGTTTTCTGAAAGAACAATTTACATGTTATGGTTAGATCTATTACTAACAACCTTTTATTAATTTAGCCTTTTTGGGGTTTGTAGTTCTGCAGAAATGTGGGGGCAATTTTAATCTCCCAAAACATATGGCTTTGCATGGGTTTGTGTGTTAAGATTCTGAACCCCTTCCTGGATGGAGAGGCTACCTGCTTGTTGCGTAAGTGAGTCTCAGGCATCAGGTTATAGCGAGGGAAGGGGGAGGAAGGAGTGAAGGATTGGGACAATTGGAGATCAGAAACCAGAGCAAAGAAAGTGGCCAGGAGCAGTTTGATTATCTAACCCCCTATTACTGTCAGCCCATCCATTTCCTTGCTAAATGGAGGTGAGATATAGGCAGGAAACCTGCTTGTTCCCAGGTACTCCATTTCTATATTAGAAGGAGGCTGTGGACCTCATATTTACCTTCCATCTAATTTTAAGTCTTGACCATTTGGTTTTCCAGAGATTGGGAAGCTTGGCTATCATTGGATTTTGGAAATGTGGCTTTCCTGTTACCTGCTTGATCCAGTTTCCCTGCCTTGCTTATTCGAACTACCTCCTCACATTGTAGTGTCCCTTGTTCACTCTGGTCTCCAGGACATGGAGAAAAGGAGGGGAGAGAAGAAAAAGGAGCACAAAGTGTCATGATCATAGTTCGGTACAACATTGTGGGCCGAAGGGCCTGTTCCCGTGCTATAATCCATACATGTGGTACTTCCTTGAAAGAAAGTATTCTGAAAGAAAGCTGCCCGAAGAAATTTGTTAGTATAATGGATCACCTACAGTATAGGGAGAAAACTTTATTTTCTCCCTGTGAGCAGTGACATAACATTTGGAGTGTATTATTGATGCCAATGTTAACAACCAACCCAGTAAGTTGATTCGAAAAGAGAGTTCAGGACATGTGAGAGTTCTGCAGTGCACATCAGAACCAATATCTTTCAGTCCTTTCCCTTTCAGCATCAGAAATTCAACTTGGAAAGTTCTTCCTGGATATAGACACTATTTATAATGCATCAAATGTTTTTTTCTTTTCTTCCTCTCCTTGGCTCCCCTCACCTTTTGAAGGTGTTGACTCCACACTGGGTACAGTGTGCTTTCTTCAAGTGTTCCTGAACTATCAAAAATGTATTTATTCTAGCAGTACAGTACAGCTCGTAAAATTTCAGCCTGGACCTAACATATGTAGATGCTTCTAACAGTCTGATGGCACTAGTAGGTAGCAAAAACGCCATTTAATTTAACTCTTGCTGGTTCAGGAGCTGACCCAGTTTATAGAATACAGCAACACAGCACAGGAACAGGCCCTTCACCCCACTATGTCTGTGCCGAGCATGATGCCAAATTAAACTAATCCCTTCTGCCTGCACATGATCCAAATCCCTCCATTCCCTGCATATTCATGTACCTTTATAAAAGCCTCTTGAATGCCACTATTGTATCTACATCCATCGCCACCCCTGACAGGGCATTCTAGGCACCTACCACCTTCTGTATAGAAAAGCTTGCCCCACATATCTCCTTTAAAATTACCCCCTCTCACCTTTAACGAATGCCCTCTAGTATTCAACATCTACTCTGGAAAAAAGATTCTGGCTGTCTAACCTATCTATGCTTCTCATAAAGACTTCTATCAGTCTCCCCTCTGCCTCCAATGTTCCAGAGAAAACAATCCAAGTTTGTCCAACCTCACTTTATAGCTAATACTCTTTAATCCAGGCAGCATACTGGTAAATCTCTTCTACATCTTCTCCAAAGCCTCCACATCCTTCCTGCAATGGAGCGACTCGAACTGCATTCAGTGTTCCAAGTTATGCTTGACCAAAGTTTTATACAACTGTTACATGACTTCCTGTCTCTTACGCTCTGTGCCTCTAGTGAAGAATATATGATATAATATATTATATAAGAATATAAGCATGCTGTACGTCTTCTTTACTATGTCCCTTCTCTATGTACTTGCATTGCCACTTTCAGGGAGATATGGACTTCCTCTGTACATCAACACTGTTAAGGGTCCTGCCATTAACTGTACATTTTCCCCTTATATTTGACCTCCCAAAGTGCAACACCCCACACATGCTTGGAATAAACTCTATCTGCCATTTCATCACCCATAACTGTAACTGATCCACATCCTGCCACATCCTTTGATGACCTTCTTCACTGTCCGCAACTCCACCAACTTTTGTGTTGTCTGCAAACTTACTAACCATCTATATTTTTGTCCAAGTCATTTACATATATCACAAATAAGAGGTCCCAGCACTATCCCTTCAGAACACCACTGGTCACAGACCTACATCCAGAATATCACCCTTCTACCACTACCCTCTGTCTTCTGTGGGCAAGCTAATTCGCAATCCAAACCATCAAAGACACTGTGGATCCCATGCATCTGAATCTTCTGAATGAGCCTCCCATGTGGGACCTTGTCAAATGCCCTACCAATATCCATGTAGACAACATCCATAGCTCTACCCTCATCGGCCATCTTCGTCACCTCCTCAAGAAAGTCGAACAAGTTTGTAAGACGTAACTTGCCCCACACAAAAACATGCTGACTGTCCCTAATTAGCCCATGTTGTCCCAAATGCTCATAAATCCTGTCCCTAAGAATACTCTTCAATAGCCTCCCTACCACTCATGTGAGGCTCACTGGCCTATAATTTCCTGAATTATCCCTGTTTCCCTTCTTAAACAAAGGAACAGCACTGGCTCCTCTCCAGTCCTCTAGGAACCCATCGGTGGCTAGAGGGGAAACAAAGATCTATGTCAAAGCCCCAACAATCTCCTCTCTTGCCTCTCTCAATAACCTGGGATAGATCCCATCAGGTCCTGGTGCTTTATCAACCTTAATGTTCTTCAACAGACCCAACACCATCTCACTCTTGATCTCAAAATGCCCTAACGTATTGGAATACCCCACACTGATATCATTATCCTCCATGTCCTTCTTGGTGAATACTGTTGCAAAGTACTTGTTCGCCAACTTCCTCTGACTCCAAGCATAAATTCCTTCCTTTATCCTTGAGCAGTCCTACACTCTCCCTGGTCACCCTCTTGTTTTTAATGTGCGTAAAAAAAAAAAATTGCTTGGATTCTCATTAATCCTACTTGCCAAGGATATTTCATGTCCCCATTTGGCCCTCCTACTTCCTTGCCTAAGTTCTTTTTGGCTTTCTTTATATACCTAAAAGGCCCTGTCCGATTTTAGCTTCCTAAGCCCTCCATATGCTTCCTTTTTCTTTTTTCTCTTTTTGACTAAATGTACAACCCCTCTCATCGTCCAAGGTTCCCTTACCTTACCATCTTTGTCATTCCTCCCAACTGGAACATGCCTGTCCTGAACTCCGATCAGCTAGTTTTTAAATGACTCCCACATGTTAGATATGGACTTACCCAATAACAGCTGCGCCCAATCTCCTCTCCGAAGCTCCTGTCTAATATTGCTGCAATTTGCCCTGGCCCAATTTAATACTTCGCCCCTAGGTCCAGACTTGTCTTCATTCATAACTATCTTAAAACTAAAGGAGTTATGATCACTGTTTCCAATATGCTTTCCCACTGAAATATCAGTCACCTGGCCAGGCTCATAACATTATTATTAATGAGTTAGTTCGAAATAAAGTTGGAATTTGAATCTTGTGCTTTACCACAGATGCTGACATCATACATGCAACATTACCACTCCATAACTTGATTAAAAAATTGCTTATTTGCATTGCAAAATCATTGGATCAATGAATATTAATAATTTCAGGTTCAAGAACTGCAGAGCCCTCCTAGAGCAAGTTCTGTGGTGAAAGATTGTGTCAAAGCCTGCCTGGACTCAACCTACAGATATATTTTTGACAACTGCTCTGACTTGTATAACCAGTTGCTGGATCAGGTAATGGAGTTGTCTTTTATGTACTTTAAAACTTCCCTGATTAACAATTGATTGGAGCATCCAAGAGATGTATAGAAAATAGTTCATACCTACAGAGTCCAACATCTGTATTAGATGTGTATTTATTTGCAGGTTTAACATCTCATTGTTAGGAAACATTTTATCTCAAGCAACATTTTATTGAAGGTATTCATTGAATAAACATTTATAAATCTTTCAGTACTTCCAGCTAGTGGAGAGATTCACTGATAAGCTACACATTAACTGCTCATTATAATACAACAAGCTAAATATAGATGACTTCGGTATTATAGAAAACTAGCTCTAAGCTGTTATTTCCCCTCACAAATAAGGTACATCAACTTCAAAATGAAAACAGGATAAAATGAAGCATCTGTGATGATGTAGACTATCATGTTTGAAGAACGAAGGGAGCCACAAGGAATTCTCAAGATAATGTGGCAATGTAATGTACTTGACAGTGCAATTTCCTAATTTGATTGACTTTCAATTAAGTAAAGAGTTTGTCTACATACATCTTAGATTTTTTTCCTTTATCTAGTAAAATAGAAAACCATGAGAGGAACCTTTCTGGATGGCCAGCCATGATGAAGCAATCATATTTGGATGGTGAATCTTTCCTGTTGCGAATGCAGAGACAGGGAGGTTAGGTTGGTAGCAACAGATGGGCAGCAGATACTAACAGTGTGATAGCAAGCTGCACAGAGTTTGGAAACATATATGTGACTGAAAAGAGCCAAAGAGCCAGTGATCCATAATCCTAAAAGAAGTCCAGGTATGACCTACAGAAGGTCATCATGAGGGTGAGAAGGCAATTTCAGGTGAAGTTAGAGACACAATCAGACGCCCGACAGCTGGGGCAAGGTTTGCATGCCATTACTTCCTACAAGGCAAAGCCTGACGGCATAAATGGCAGTGATGTTTCACTCCCTGATGAGCTCAATGCCTTTTCTGCACACTTTGAAAGGGAGAATAACACCACATCTGTACAAATCACCACAGTCTCTAGTGACCCTGTGATCTCTGTCTTGGAGGCTGATGTCAGAACGTGCTTCAAGAGGGTGAACCCTCGCAAGGCATCAGGACCCGATGGTGTACCTGGCAGGGTACTGAAAATCTGTGCCAACAAACTAGCTGGAATGTTCAAGGATATCTTCAAACTCTCACTGCTGCAGTCGGAGGTTCCCACCTGCTTTAAAAGGGCATCAATCATACTGGTGTCCAAGAAGAGCAGGGTGAGCTGCCTCAACGACTGTCACCTGGTAGCACTAACATCTGTGATGAAGTGTTTTGAGGGGTTGTCATAGCTAGAATTAAGTCCTGCCTGAGTAAGATCCTGGACTCCCTGCAATTTGCCTCCCTCCACAACAGCTTTCCTCTTGACTTTGGAGCTCCTAGACAACAGCAAAACACACATTAGGCTGCTGTTTATTGATTACAGCTCAGCGTTCAACATCATCATCCCCTCAGTACTAATCAACAAACTTCAAAATCTGGGCCTTTGTACCTCCCTCTGCAACTGGATCCCTGACTTCATTACTGGGAGACCACAGTCAGTGCGAATTGGTAGTAACATCTCCTCCTCGCTGAGAATCAACACAGGCACACCTCAAGGATGCGTGCTTAGCCCACTGCTCTACTCTCACTACACTCAAGACTGTGTAGCTAGGCACAGCTCAAACATCATCTATAAATTTGCCGCTGACACCACTGTTGTTGACAGAATCTCATATAGCAATGAGAAGGTGTACAGGAGTGAGATAGATTGGCTGGTTAAGTGGTGTTGCAACAACAATCTTGCACTCAGCATCAGCAAGACCATGGAATTGATTGTGGACTTCAGGAAAGAGAGGTCAGGAGGACACACATTGCGGGGTCAGCAGTGGAAAGGGTGAACAGCTTCAAGTTCCTGGGCATCAACAGCTCAGAAGATCTGCCTTGGGCTCAACACATTGATGCAATCATGAAGAAAGCTCCACTTCATTAGGAATTTGAGGAGATTTGGTACATCACCAAAGACTCTACCAATATACGGTGGAGAATATTCTATTACTATCACCACCTGGTAGGGAGTCTCCAATGCGCAGGATTTCAAGAGGCTGCAGAGGGTTGTAGACTCGATCAGCTCCGTCACGAGCACATTGCTCCCCGCCATTGAGGACATCTTCAATAGGTGGTGCCTCAAG
>JARFYF010000061.1:29602729-29613436 GCA_030265395.1 Rhina ancylostomus | reverse complement strand
GATACAGGCTGACCTGCTGAGTTTTTCCAGCATTTTCTGTTTTTGATTTTGAGAAATTAGTTTTTCAATCAATTAGCCTTGCACTACAGTTTTACTGCAAAGTATTACTAATCACCAATGATGAAAAAAACACCCAGCTGCCATCCCCCTCTCACCTGGACTCTCCTATTACCTGAACTTACCCATCACCTGCCTGTGTGTGCTCCTCCACCCCACCCCACCCCCCACTTTCTTATTCCAGCTTCTGCCCTCTTCCTTTCCAATCCTGATGAAGTGTCTCGACCCGAAACATTGGCTGTTTATTTCCCTCCACGGATGCTGCCTGAGCTGCTGAATTCCTCCAGCGCCTTTTATTTTGCTGCCTGTCTTATTAGTATGTAAAGTTTGGGTGTACTTTGGCTTAACTTTCAGTTCTAGAATTACACATGCAAAAAATGTGTAAATTATATAATGAAAAGTTAAAATTTAACCTTAGCACTCAAAAGTAACACATTAACTGATTTCTGATACATTTCTCAGTTGCCCAAGAATTGCAAAATGTTAGCAAAACAATAATACTGGAATTGATGCAGGTTCCTATGAGAGGCCTCACTGTCTAGATAAAAGCAGATATTCAAAATATAATATTATGTGTTCTTTAAAAGTATTATGTTGCATTATTTACTGTTAGAAGAGCAAATATGATTTATAAGCAAATAATCTGGAATCAAATGTGTAAATATAAGGATACATTGGCGTAACACGTAAACATTTCACGCACTCAATACATGTTAACTGTGCCTCACAGACGCAGACAAATTACATACCCTGCAGTACGAGGGACACATTCTCCAGCTGAAGGAAAGCTTAAATAAATGGTGTTTTGATCATTATGAAATAAAATTTATCAATGCTATAACTCATAAGTGTCCTGCATTTAACATGGATTAATCAAAGTCAGCCAAGTCCAAATGGATCCAATGAATGTTCTAATCTTTAGGTAACATATCAGCAACAACAAAATGCTGTGAAGGAAGTCCCATGTTGTGATATTTGAATGCATAAATACTGAGGTAAAGATGAAACAGAATGGTGATTACTGCACTTTCAGCCTTCTGTATAGGTTTGCAAGATCTTTATCCTGAATTTTATCAATGGTGATTATCAAAAGCAAAGCTAATTTAGAGGAAGATTTTCTTCAAAACATTTTGCTTTTTCATTACAAATTAGAGCAATACTCCCAGTGAACAATTATGATAGTTTATTTCCCAACAACTTATTTCCCATTAATTAAACAGTGAAGTTTTCATGTTATCGCTATTAGTTCATTTACAGCAACCTTAACTAGTTAGCAGAGCTCAGTTTGAAGGAGGGGCATTAACACTCTACTGATGGCTCCAAGGGACTACAGGAGCATATGGTACCCAGCTTGACTGATAAATGCCAAAATGTCTGTATTTCTGGTCAGCCTCTAAAGCTTTGTGGCCCAAACCTGCTGTCTGGCTTTAATGAGGTTCCAGATGTGCAGAAAGTCATACAGTGACATCAAAAGTATCACAAAGTATTTATTGTTAATAAAGAGAACAGTGAATCATTTAGAAAATCAAAAATGCAAATGCTGGAAATCTGAAACAAAACCAGAAAATGTAAAACCTTCCACAGATGCTGCCTGTCAGACTGAGTGTTTCTAGCATTTCCTGTTTTTGTACGAGATCATTCAGACCACCTATGTAGAGATATTTTAAAAACTGAGTGTCAATGCCATGCATTCAGTTGCAATAAAAAAAAATGAAATTGCTATTTTAAGGGCTAATGATAATTGAATTATTTATTTTGACTTTGACATTAATTTGAGATCAAATGATAGAAGTAAAGCAACATAAATGAATGCAATATTTCACTGGTTTGTGTAGCTACCAGATGTCAGAAGCTTTAATTGAAGTTTTTGGATAGTGGCAGCTGTCATTTTTATTCGCTGGAGTTAACTTCAAATTGAAATGATAATAATGAAATTTGTAAAAATGCTGCATTCTCACTACAGCATTCTGGTATGCATTTTTAAGGGAATAGCTGAATTAATTTCCAGGCATAAAATGGATTTAGAAAATGTCAGTTGAATTTTGCAAGCTTTAGAAGTAAGATGGTCCATTATGGTTTGGTGCATTTGGAGACTATGTTTTACCTCATGACAAAGCACAAGAATATTTTGAGTCCTCTTACCCAGCAGAAGTTACAACAACATTTTAGAAGCCTGTGTAATGGTTTCCTTTAGAACCATAGATTGGAAAAATTCATTAAGGTTGTAAAGTTCAATCAAACTTATGACAAGAAGATGTTTTTGTTTTCTTTAAAATGTTTTTTTATTGGTAATTAAAGCTCTAAATGACAAGTCAATCGAAGGCCGTTTGATTACTGAAGGCAAGCTTGTGCATAGATTTGAGAGATTAATCCAAGCTTTTGTTTGGTTAAAAGGTTCTGGAAAACTTTCAGCGGGTTGTTGACATTAGCTTGAGGCACAACCTCTTCAGCAGAGGTGCCTAATTTAAAATTTGATGAGCCTGCAGTCAGCCTGGCTCACACCAATGATTCCTCCTAAGGGGAGGAATGCAGCACCAGCCTATGTCTTCTGGTGCTGCCTGCAGCTGTTCATGGGAGGTGCAGTGCTTGTTATGAAGCTCCTCTGAAGACCTTTTGGGCAATTAAACCAAAAAAATGTTGACTGGGTTACCACCAAGGTTACCTGAAGGCTTTGCGGGAGCAAGTAAAGAGAGGAATATCTGATTTCCATTAGAGTCTCCAACACACGTCCAGCACAGCAGCTGAACATTTCAGTGCCAGAAGATTCACCTATCAGATGCAAAAGTGTGTAAATAAGAATCTAGATGACCTGACCTGCTCCATTAAGGTTCCCATGCACAATCTTATCACTGTATCAGTAAAATGGTGAGTTGGGAGGCTTTACATTCCAGACATCCAGTCATTATATTACCTATCAGTAATCCTTTTCCTCCTTACAAACTCTGTCCCTGCCTTTGCTTCTAATTGATCATCTAAGAGTGATCATGTTGTACAGCACAGATACAGGTTCTCCGGCCCATCACATCCATGCCAACCTTTTTGCCCATCTAACAAATCCCATTTGCCTGAACTAGGTCCATATCCTTCTCTGTCTTTTGTATTTATGTCTGTCTAAATGTCTCTTAAATGCAGTGATCGTATCAGTACATTCTGTCACCTCCCCTAGCAGTGTGGAAAAAAACACCCCTTAAATCCCCTTTAAAACTCCTTCCTCACACTTTAACCCAATGCCCTCTATCAACCCTAACTTTATAAACCTCCATCAGGTCACCCCACAGACTCCCTCACTCCAGGGAAAACAAACCCACCCTATCTAATCTCTCCCTATAGCCGATCCAGGCAACATCCTAGTGACACTGCAGATGCTGAGATCTGGAGGACCTCAGCGGGTTGAGCAGCGTCTATGGAGGCAGAGGGATGGTTGACATTTCCTCTCCCTTGTTCTCTTCCTCAGTGAATTTGAGACCCTGCATCAGGATTGAGAGCAGAGGGAAGATAGCCAGTATAAAGAGGTGAGGGGGAGGGGTGAGACAGGGGCTGGAATGTGATAAATGGAACCATGTGAGGTGGGGCACGATGGGCAGATGGGAGGGCAAAAGGGGATATGAAATATGAGAAGGGACGAGGGAAGTTCAGACACAGAAGCTGGTGGTTAATAGGTGAAACCAGATGAGGGAAAGAAGATGGGCAGATGGAACTGCAGGGGGCCTCTCATAGCAGTACAGAATAGATCTCACCTGGCCCTGGGGATTAATCCATCCCAAGACATTTTGCACCTCTTCATCCTTAACATTAAGGTGCCCAGGAATATCATTGTTCCTTACCTGCACTTTCCCTCTTCCATGTTTTTTCCCTAGTGTTTGCAGATGAGAAGTATACATTTAGGAAACTGCCCACACCACCCGGCTCCATGCACAGATTGCCCCTTTAGTCCTAAGGGGGCCTCCTCGTTCTCTGGGTACTCTTAATGTATTTTTAGAATGCCTTGGGATTCACCTTAATCTTATCTGCCAATGATATTTCAAGTCCCCTTTTTTACCCTCCTACTTTCTTTTTTTAAACTCTCCATTTGTACACACTTGGTGCTTCCTGGCAGTGCCAGATGCTGCTTTACTCCATCCAGGAACCAATGACTGAGCAGCCTGCACTGATGTGTTAGATTTGCATTTACCTGCAGTGGGTCTCCCAGCCAGAACTTCTAACAGATTGCTAGTTCACTCCTCAATGGTGAGTGCAGTTTGTAGTGTTACATTAGTGGACTAGCAGCCAGAGTTCAATACCATTTTTCCTGAGACATGTTCGAATCCTGCAAAGTTTCCAGCACCATATCAGATAAGAGAAGATTGGGTGTGAGTGTCAGAACGAGCCCTACCCACACAGCATGTCAACAGCTCAATGAGTCACATTTGCAGGCATAATCTGGTGTTGAACTTGTCAATAATTTTATGTATTTCTGAATACCTATTATAGTTCTGTCCAGGATTGCTAGCAACTCACTGCAACACCTTCCATGCTTCGTCCACAAGAGGTTATGTTGGAACTAGCTATTTGATTGTACTTGCAATTTTAATCTTCAGGAGAAAGAAAATGGTATTGTAGTGAAGTATTCACACTGACTGGTACATGGATTAATTATGGTTAAAGAATATTTTAGAATAGATACTAAGAAGATAGTTTTACACAAAAAGTGATCATATTAAAGCAGAGAGGGGGATCCATTTTAAGGATAGTGGAGATAATGTTCCATATTCTATATGGCTGTGGTAAAATAGGCTTTCATTTCGGTGCTGATCTTACAATGGCCAAGGAAAGACACCTTTTTGCTGAGGAAGAAAGGCAGTCTCAAAACTGTTGGCATCTTGCAATTCCAATTCAATAGGAAACAAGGCCCTTCCATTTTCATTACATACTTTCAGTGATCTAAATCATGCTTGCTGAGAAATGGATCTTCGTAACTTTAATCTACATGCTTGGAAACACATCACTGGTTGCCTGAACTACAGTAGCAGATGAGCATTGTGTTCCACTTCTGTGCATTTCAGAAGCCACAATTATTGTGCTTGTAGCACAAGTGAACAAAATCGATTTTATACCCCATAGTTCCAGAGAAGGTAGAATCATTTAGTATCTAGTGTATCATGAATGGAAGTTAGACTTGTCCTGCTTTGATAATTGTGGCAAATATTACATTTAGTTTTGCACCATAACTGTGAGCACAAAGACTAGAAGCTAAAGCACGTGAAAAATGAGCATGTTTATATCAAATAAGTTGCAAATAATACTGGAGGTATTATTTGGTTTTAAAAACCTGAACGGTATCAGGGTTGTTTTTTTAATCTTTTCATATACATCATCATTATCAATAAATATTTCCATCCTACACTATCATTGAGTAGTCTGGATCAATTCTCGTAAGCTGCAATGAGGAGAACCAGCTGCCATCCTACCTGTCAAGCTACATGGTGCCCAGGGCATCCCTGACTTTATATTCTTGGTTATAATTGAGCTTCTGACACCATTTCAATGCTGCATCTGTGCCTCATAATCTTACTAAAAAATTTCACTAGGAAGTATTACTGAAACATATCTCTTGACACAGGTGTGCATTGTCTTGATTGGAATTAGTTAAAAGATTAAATTGTGCAAGTATTAGAAGATACATGTATTTTTTACCTTTTAGGTTGTTCCATTAAAGGAGGTGCGTAGTTACTCAAATTTGTCTGACTCGGTAAAAAGCATCTTTAGCAGAAGCAGGTATAAAAGTGTCATAGAAATTAGCAAATGTAGACAATGGACAACAAATGGATTTTCTGAAACCACTGGGATGTGCTTATCACAGCTATTATGGTCATCATTTCAACCTGGGTTTACGAGTTTTTGTCAGCCATGAGAAGTGGTAGACATTTACAGATTTCCCAGTACCCATCTCATTACCTCATAACTCTGCAGGTACAGTGATCAAATGGTAAGATTGTAGGCATGACGTTGTACTATCATGGATAAAGAAAGGCAAGACTGACTTTCAAATTCACTGTGGCTATAATTATAATTATAACTCAAAGTTCCAAGTAATTTTAAGTGTCACAATATATGACGTACTGACATTATTCACCAGAATATTAATTTTATCAGTCCTTTCTCCCTTAAATTATTGTGCAGCTTATCAATTTCCAAAGTATAACACTTAGGATTTGCAAATAACGAAAGGAATATGGTGAAGGTAATCTATCAATGTGTTAATAATTTAAGGATTAATATTGGCTTGGTATCACTCAAAAGAAACATTAGGCTTGAACAATAGTACATTTGTTAAGCATAAAAATGATCATCCTTTTTTTTCACTGCTGTTCTTATCCAATATAAAAATGATATTTTTCTACTGTGCTTTATAACAGAACATGAAAAACATCGATTGTGCAAGAGTGCTGATTATATGAATTTGCACTTCAAAGTAAAATGGTTTTATAATGAATATGTGCGAGATCTTCCGGGTTTCAAAGATGCAGTAGCAGAATATTCTCTGTAAGTAATGACATTTGTATTCATTTCTATCATGCTGAACATTACCTGAGGGAAAAATTATCTTAGAATAGAGGAGTGGTCTGATACATTTAGGGTTTAGATCTAAGTTATTTAAATATTAACTTTAAAGCACACTGCTAAAGTGTTTATTGTGTTGAAATGAAGATTACATTTAAATGAACCCTCCATTTATTTGAGGTAGTAACTCTGGATAGGCAGGGTGAAACTCGAATAGCGTTTCAACAACCCATTTTAATTTTCCCTTCTGACTCACTGTCTTCCATTTTGAGCTAGGGCTGATATCTCCTGGGGAGACCCACTGCGATCAAGCAGGTGAATTTATCTATATATATATACACATGTTCTATGTGGCTGATCATGCCAGCCTTAAGCTTACATAAATCTAGAGCCTCTGATACCTCCGGATCTCTGATCCTGTTGATGCCTCAGGATGTGGCTTATTCATACTGTTCTTTCTGAAAAAAAGTTATATTATGCAAATGTTTTGATGTTTTCTATTACTATGATCTCATTACATGAGTGGTTTAAATTGTTTTTACTTCCCTCTGTCCAATCAGGAAGCCCAGAAGTAAAGACTATGTTACTGATTAAGCAATATATTTGTCACTGTTGTTGTGAGAAGGGGAAAGTACGGAGGTGATTTGACTTAACCCTGCGGCATTGTGCCTTCTTGTGTGAGAAAGATTATGGGGACTCAGTGGGCCAAAGGGCTGAATTAAGAGGGCCAGCACTTCATGTGCTCTTGGCTGGAGGACTAATGGAGGATAGGTGTTGGTTTGTACACAGAAATACAAAACAAGCACGGAATACACACTCACAGATCAGAGTTTCATTTTCTGGTGTTGGGTGTGGGGCAGTTATTGTATGAAACATCCTGGCTACATTGAAGATACTACAGATGTTTCCAATGGAACAATGTTTAAAAGACAATTAAAAACAAGTCTTGGTTTGCTTATTCTCTTCAATCATAGATGGAAGAAAGTTGGTAACAGCTTACATGACAAAGCATTAGGCCCCTGGTGAGGCTGGTGAAGTACCCATCAGACTAAGGTACCTCCTGTTCAGCCCTACTTGTAATAGCAAAACTTGACCTGACCAGACTCATGAATTTAATGATCTCTTCTGTGACTGTGAAGCAGTACACTGAAGCCGCTGCCTGTTTAAATGAATGGCTGAATGATGCCAGAGTTAATGTTACTCCAGCTGGATTTCCTCCCTCATTAAGATCATTTACCTCAGAGATTGACCCTTAAACCAACTGAGTTGAAAGTAAGATGAATGAACATTCATGGGTGCAGGAGGTGCCCATTAGGGCTGTGGGAATATGTGATCTGATCACAGATGCATTTCACCTGCAGTCATGGAGTTAGTTTAACCAAAGCATTTAAAGAAAAAGTGCTTTTACTGTTTGATGAACAAATGCAGGCAGTGATTCAAAGTCTTACCACACTTCATGATATGTTGTTGTGTTATTGTGCCTGTTTCATCCTTGTATTCTCCAATGGGAATTGCAAGATCAACTATTCAGTGTCAAAAGGAAATCTGATTTTGTTGGGCAAACAAAAATGTAGTTAAAAGTTTCTTAACTGGAACTAAAGATCAATCTTAATGTAGAAAAAAATGCTCCTGTACCCATCCACAGGAGCAATTTAGAGAGTTGCAGGAATTATTGAACAACTTGCAGCACCTTTCCCCGTGCAATAAGGAAGCTGACATCCATGGGCTTGTAACTCTTCACAATCAGGCCGCTCTGCAGCCTTCCAATAATTGCTCAGTCCTGCACCAGTTCATTGAGGTGGTCAGCCTTATTTGTTCCTTTATGGCCTTGTTCTCTGATCAAACAGCAGAGAATGAGGCCAAACAAAGTACCATGCATAGAGTCGCAGAGAGTTATAGAGTCATACAGCACAGAGGGGATCCTTCAACCCTCCACATCCATGCCAACCTTTTGCATGACCTGGCTCTGTGGAAGAGCTATTTATTTGTCCCAATTATAGAGGCAAAACAAGATCATGACAAAGATCAAGTGTAGAGCAAAGAGGGTAAGGATGTTTGTTCCAGCAAAGGATAAGATGACCAGATGGCATCTTTCCATCAGACAAGCTTCAGTTAAGGATCTCGGGAAAGACATGGATATGCCATGCAAATTGCCCCTCAACTACAAAACCCTCATAGCATAACTCAGAACACCAGAAAGGGGTTTTACTGAGTATTTTTATTTACAGCAAGGGTGGTCTTTTAATTATTTTGTCTACTCCGGTAATTATTTTGTCCAACCCAGTATTGGTTTTAAATTTGACTAGTTGTCTTATTGTATCAGGAACTTCAAGAGAACAAGGCACCCTAATCTCAGAGCCACTGTTCTAAGCAGAGCCTTCTGCAGACTCAGTCACCTGGTGGTGTTTCCACCACCTCAACCTGGAGAGCTGTCTGGAGAATGGGGGCAGAAGCCAGCTGCACCATTTCTGGTGGGTCCTAGTGCTCACTGGCCATTTGACCTTTCTCATTGTTTTGGAGGCAGAGTGCATTCAATCCCATCTAAGGTTTACATAAAGGTTACCTTCTCTATTTGACTTAGGATCTCCCTTGCAGTCCACCCTTCAACACAATTTACTCCAAAATGTGTACATTTAATTAATTTTTGGGTTAGTACAAATTATCATCCTTCAACCAGGTTTCCTTAAAATTCTGATTGTTCAGGATCAACACAATGCTAGGCTGAAGAGCTGATAAACTATGTTCTACTGTGTAGTCAGCAAGTTATTTTACAGCATATTTTCAGGTTATTTTAACTTTATATAATTATTTAAAATAACCTACTGAGCATTTGACACACAATGAAAGACTTTTAATGGCAAAGTTGACTGAAAGATTTTCCAGTTCTAGTTGAAAGAAATATATATTAAAGAGAGAGAGAGAGAGAGAGAGAGAAAGAGAGGGAGAGAGAGACCAGTCTCACAGTCACAGACAGATCAGGTGAATTCCAACTGAAAAGCATAATAAAGGGATTTATTGCTGTGCAGTAGGGCTAAGACTGCAGTTTGGTAACAGCGCTCTGTTCCACTTCACTTCCAAAGTTTAGTTCCATTGACCCTGTGTGTTATGTGCCTTGCAGCATGTGGGAAGCCTGCCACACTCCTTGTGGTCTGGATGACTACATCTGTGGGAGGTGCCTCTGGTTCAATCAGCTCGAGTGCTGGGTTGTGGAGTTGGAACTCCAGCTGGAGGCACTATGGTGCATCCATGGGACTGCAGGTCATGTGGATAGGATGTTTTTAGAGGTGGTCTTCCCACAGTTTGAAGAAGGGCAGGCAGAGAAGAAATGGGTGACCACCTGGCAAAAGAAGGGAGCCAGTCAGGTAGTCAGGGAAACACCAGAGCACATTTCACTCCAAAACTATTTCTCTGTGTTAGGGGTTAAATGGGGAGTCCAGCCAGAGCCAAGATCACAGCACCATGATTGGCTCTGATGGAAAAGCGAGGAGGAGCAAGAGTCCAAGGGCAATAGTGGCAAGATACTCGACAGTGGGGGGAATGGACAGATGCTTCCACGACTGCAGATATACATCCACAATGGTGTGTTGCCTCCTTGGTGCAAGGGTCAACGTTGTCACAGAATGGTCACAGGGCATTCTAAGGGAGAAGAGTAAACAACCAATGCACGTGATTCACTTTGGTACCAGTAGCACAGGTTAAGCAAGTGATGAGGTCTTGCAACATGAATTTAGGGAGCTGAGTTACAGGTTAAAGTGCAGGACCTCTAAGGTTGTAATCCCTGAAATACTCCAGTGCCACATACTAATGAGTTTAAGAATAGGAGGATGCATCAGATGGATGCGTGGCTGAAGGTAGTGAATGGAAGGCTTGAGATTTCTGAATCATTGAGATGGTTTCTGGGGAAGGTGGAACCTACACAGGCAGGACAGGTTGCACCTGAACAAAATGGGTCTAATGTTGGAGAGGGTTTAAACTAATTTGACAGAGCAGATGTACGGTTGGGGGGAGGTGCAGCCAAGTGCAGTAAAACTCCGATAATCCGCAATCCGACTATTTAGAAATCTTGATGTTTTGGCATCTGGCTCACCAGATGATGTTTCCCACGCTTCC
>JARFYF010000061.1:29135745-29149554 GCA_030265395.1 Rhina ancylostomus | reverse complement strand
CAGTGCAGTGTAAGTAGACAATAAGGTGCAAGGCCATGATGAGGTAGATTGTGAGGTCAAGAGTCCATTTTATTGTATTCAGGAACCATTCACTAGTCTTGTAACAGTGGGATAGAAGCTGTCCTTGAGCCTGGTGGTACGTGCTTTCAGGCTTTTGTACCTTCTGCCTGATGGGAAGGGGGAGAAGAGAGAATGTCCAGGGTGGGTGGGGTCTTTGATTATGTTGGTTGCTTTATCGAGGCAGCAAGAAGTGTAGACAGAGACCTTGGAGGGGAGGCTGGTTTCAGTGACACGCTGGGCTGTGTCCACAACTCCCTGAACTTTCTTGTGGTCCCGGGCAGAGCAGTTGCTGTACCAAGCCGTAATGCATCCACATAGGATGTTTTCTATGGTGCATCAATTAAAGTTGGTGAGTGTCAATGGGGACATGCCAAATTTCTCTAGCCTCCTGAGGAAGTAGAGGTGCTGGTGAGCTTTCTTGGCCGTGGTGTCTACATCTTCTTAAACCTCTTTCCCCACCCACTCGTTCTTGTTTTCCATGTAGAGTGGAGGTAAAACTGACACCACCCACTCATGTCACTTGGCCTCTGTGGCGCCTCCCTCCCTTCACTCGGCTCAAACCTCCTCTCAGGTTCCTCATTCCCGCTTCCGAATTCTCTCAATTCTCTTCTTTCTCCCCTCAGGCTCTCTCCAAGCCCCTGTCAAAGGGGCTCATGCCCCTACCAAACTACTGACCTTCCCTACACCTTCAGTAATATTAGTCATGGTTCCCTCTGCATAGTAACATACTCCTGTCTTATCACACTTATCCTTCGAAAGACAGCCCTCGAGCCCTCGCATGCTGCCTCCCCGCCTCATTCTTCCACCCCCTCCACAATCCTTCACCTCCCAACTCCATGCCCATCCTCCCTCAGCTCCAAGCCTGAACCCCTCCAGTCAGGTTTCACTCACAGTACAAGGTGACGAGTGATCAAGGTCACCTCTCTCTCCTCAGCCGAGCAACAGATGACCACTTTGACCTTTTCCACTGCCACTCCACCGCACCCGGCTGAGTGGGCAGTAACACCAGTACCAATCCAGACCAAACTGAAGGAACAAGAACACAGGAGAGTAGGAGCAGGGGTTGGCCATTCGGCCCCTCGAGCCTGCCCTGTCAGTCAATGTGATCATGAGTGATCTCCCCCTCCTCAGCGTTGGATCCCCAACGCCATCAACCCTCTGATCTTCCTGATCTTCTAAAAATGTATCTACCTCCACTACCTCTAGTGACCCAACTTCCACAGGTCTGTGGGGCAGAAATTCCAGAGATTCACCCCCCTGTTCCACAAGAAATTTCTATGTAACTCAGTTCCAAATGACAGGCCTCTTATCTCGACCCTGCCCATTTGATTCTTCCTCCAGTGAAAACGTCCCAACATCTACCCTGTCAAGCCTCCTTGGGTTTTTATATGTTTCACCAAGGTCACTATTTCCTCTTCTAAACACCAAAGAATACTGACCCAATCTGCTTCGCCTCTCTTGCAGTGATTCCTCTCACACAATGGACTCTGCTGTTCTTCCAGGAACAACTCTTGGCTGCCTCCCAGTTCTCATCAGGACCGTGTATGCTGATAGCAGCCAACTCTACCCTGACTCTTCCTGTCTTTGAGATGGCAGGAACGTGTCATCACCCGGCACTGTTTGAACAGAAATGTTGGGAAGATCAAAGTTTTCATCGCCTTCCCCTGCCACAAGCTCCATTTCCTTGCCAACTTACCCATCCCTTTCCTAATACCGGTTTGCAGTCTTGGTGTCCAATCTGAACTTCAGGTGACCTACCAACCACCCCACCCCTCTGGTGACCTATTTCCACCGAGCTCAGCTTGTCTGCCTCCGGATCGCTCCCCACGCCTTTGTTACCCATAACTTTAACTGTGCCAGTCCAGTCTTGTAAACTCGAGGAGATCCAAATCCCTGACGGCCAAGCCCTAACTGATAGGAAGTTTTGGTGGTGTTTGCTCTCTGACCTGTACTGGCATCCAGTTAAACAAAGCCTCGTTTCAATTTCACGCGTTTCCAAGTCTCTCCTTGACCTCCTGCTCCCGTCTCCCTGTAACTCCCTCCAACCACGCAACCAAGCTTCATCACCCCCTCCTTCAGCTGCCAAGATTCCAAACTCCTGAGCTCCCTCCCCAGACCTCACCACCTTTCCACCCATTACTTTTTTAAGACATTTCATAACACCTAATTAACCCTTTCAAATCCTAATCCTTCAATAACTATAGTAATCTGAACAAGTGGGAGGTGATGCACTTTGGGAGGTCAAATGCCAGAAGGAAGTGTACAGTTAATGGCAGGACTCTTAGGAGCACTGATGTACGGAGGAATCTTGGGGTCCAGGTCCACAGCACCCTGACAACAGCCACAGAAGTAGAATACTTGCCTTTATCAGTCGGGGCGTTGGGTATAAAATTCAGGAAGTCCTGTTGCAGCTGTATAAAACTTTGTTTAGGCCACATTTGGAGTATTGTGTGCAGTTCTGGTCGCCCCGTTACAGGAAGGAGGTGGAAGTTCTGGAGAGGGAGCAGAAGAGGTTCACCAGGATGCTGCCTGGATTAGAGAATATTGGGAAAACTTGGATTGTTCTCTCTGAAGTGTCGGAGGCTGAGGGGACACCTGACAGAAGTTATAAAATGATGAGCAGCACAGACAGGGTGGACAGTCGGAGTCTTTTCCCCAGGGTGGAAATGGCAAATACTAGAGGCATAACTTTAAGGTGAGAGTGGTGAGTTAAAAGGAGGCTTGAGAGGCAAGTTTCTTTACACAGAGGTGCCTGGAACATGCTGCTTGGGGAGGTGGGGGAAGCAGATACAACAGCAATGTTTAAGAGGCATCTAGACAGGCACATGAACAGGCGGGGGATGGAGGGCTATGTGCAAGCAAATGTGCAGTTTAAATTGGCATCACGGTTGGCACAGACATGGTGGGCCGAAGGGCCTGTTCCTATGCTGTACTGTTCTATGTTCTGTGTTAACCCTCCTGTGAGACAAATTAAAACATTTTACAAATGAAAGACACACATTAGATGCAAGATGTTGTTTTTACAACCTTCCGTGGGTAAGTTCCTTTCAACCTGCTGCAGAACGTTGAGAGGGAGTAAACATTGAGGACTGACGGATTTCTGCAGACACCAGTTCCTTCAGCTGCCACACTATTAGTGCTGGGAACAAGCACCCCCCAATGGGTGTTTTATCTCCGCAACTCGTTGTTGTTTTAAATAATGTTCATTTAAATTAATCTTGTTGCTGAAATTCTTGTGGGGCTATTGAGCACATTATGAGAAGACTTCAAAGGTTAAGTTATGAGAGGGATTATATAAACAAGGCTTGTAATCTCTGCGGTAAAACAAGCTAAATGATGATCTGATGGAGGGTGGGATTTTGAATGGGATTGATAGGCTGGATAAAGAGGAACACTTTTGTGCTTGCAAGGAGGGTCTACGTCCAAGGGACAAAACTCCAGGGCCAAGACAGGACACTCAGGAGGGAAGAACCTTCAGGTGAAGGATGGTTTGAGTGTGGAACTCTCCCCATAAAATCACCAGCTGTTGGTTCAGTGCATCATTTTAAACCAGACGTAATCAGAATTTTTTTTTCTGAATGAGAGAATTGAGAGAATAAGACAAAACAAGACTCTGGGATTTGAAACCTGTCATCCAAAGGTAGAAGGGCTTTGACAGGCTGAATGGCCTCCTGTTCTGATAGTTTCAGTGAATCGTAAGAAAAGTCAGGTGTAAGTCTTCAATCACCAGAGGCAAAGTGAAATCCTTTAGTTTTCTACAAATGTTTGTTTTGGTATTTTTGACAAACATTGACTGTCTGTCCATTGCCTGAATATCTGTCAGAGAATGACACAGCCCAGGGCTCTCTACACCATTCAGGCAGGTTCACACTTGGTCAGGTCAGGCCGAGAACTTTCAGCGTATTGCAGTGGAAAGTTGACCACTGGCGTCGTGACAGATGCAGTGGCCATTTCTGACCATTTCATCCAGCAGCTCAGCCAATCATGTCCCGCTTCTGCTGGTGACATCATCCCCATCTAACGCTCCTATTGGAGAATTCCGAATCAGGGTCAGGTTTATTAGCCCTGACATTTGTCAGGAACCGTGTTGTTTTGTGGCAGCAGTACAGTACAAGATATAGAATTGCTATAAATTACAATATAACTTAATAGTGCAAAAAACAGAATAATGAGGCAGTGTTCGTGGGTTCACGGCCCGTTCAGAAATCTGATGGCGGAGGGGAAGGAGCCGTTCCTGAATCACTGGGTGTGGGTCTTCAGGCTCCTGTACCTCCTCGCCATAAAAGTAATGTGAAAGGGGCACGTCCCTGGTGGCGAGGGTCCTCAGTGATGGGTGCCGCCTCCTTGAGGCACTGCCTCTTGAAGATATCCTCGGTGGCGGGGAGGGTTGTAGCTGCGATGGAGCTGGCTGAGTTTACATCCCTCTGCAGCCTCTTGTGATCCTGTGCATTGGAGCTTCTGTACCAGGCGGTGATACAACCAGTGGGAATGCTCTCCACTGTACATCTGTAGAAAGTTACAAGAGCCTTTGGTGACACTCAGTGAACATGGACCCTGATTTCCCAGGATCCTCATTAGGTACACCCACGCTTACCCCTCAGTCTCCTGGTTCCCCACCTGAACCACAAGACCCTGACCCCCAAGTGATCCACCCAACCTTCTGACCCTGACTACCACAACGACCCCTGAGCCCCCTCCCATCCACATAACCATCCTCACCCCTTCCCAAGGTCCCTTTGATCCTTTCAGCTACTTGACCCGTGATCCCCCAAGACCCCTGTGGGAGGCCTCACCCGACGATTCTGTCTCTGAATCACGGGACCCCTCCCCAATCGTCACACAGATCACTCAGCCTCCCTGTCACCCCCACCCACAGCACAGGGTCAGGACCTGATCACTCACACTCTCCCATCATTACCCACCCCTATCCTCCACCCCTCCCTGCCCCACACCTTGGAGTATAGCCCCTTCCTCCCTCCTCCTCCCCTCTGAACCCAGCCCTGGTCCTTGCTCTTTGCAGACTTCCATTCCCCAAGATGTCTGTTGCCCATCCAGTTGTATCCAAGGCTTCAGGTGCAACTGTCTCTTGTGGCACTGCTGGGTCCATCAACGAAACACTCATTGGGACCTCCCTGTGACACCAGGACAGTAAATCTGGGCCACCCAAGTTTCTGGGCAATGTAGCAACCAGAACAATGTCAAGCACCCCACCAGGCTTTGGGAGGAGGTGTTGGAAACCACAGAACAGAGGGGCACAGTGAAGGAAGCTCACGTAATCGACACCCAGTCAGGCTCAAGTGAGAACAGCCCCATGGACAATCCCATTGTAAACACCCCACTGTGAGCTATCTGGAAGACGGGACAAGCAGCTATGGATACTTGTGACCTTACATCTTGTGGAGACTTGGCAGGTTACAAATCTCAAATAAATATCCTGATAATTTAGGAACCAAGTAGTTAAAATGAATGTAGGTTGGCACCAGCAGCATTTGAAGAAGTTAAGGAAGCACATTCTTGTATGGATAGGGTCGGAATTAAGGCTGTGTAAAGACGATAAAGAACGAAGCAATAATTTGAAGACATGCCAAGAAATGTACATAAAGGTGCCTGGAATAGAATGGCTCAGTTCTGAGGAAAGACTGGATAGGCTGGGTCTGAAAGGAGGGGTGGGGGATCTGATTTGAGATAGACAGAATTATCAGGGGCATCGTGTAGAAAATGAGAAGCATTCCTTCATAGAGGTACTTTGAACCAGCAGGCAGAGTTTTAAGGTAGGGGATAGAACATTTAGAAAGGGTTTGAGCAATTGCTTTTTCACCCAGAGGGTGGTTAGAATCTTATGTGCAGTGTCTATAAGGTGCCGGAGGCAGATGCTCACGACATTTTAAGCAGTATTCAGATGGGCACTTAAAACGCCATGGCTGAGTGCTAGAAAATGAGATTCTTATAGATCAGTACCCGATGGGTCAAGGGATCTGTTTTTCATGCTGTATGATTGAGACTCCATAATGTTGAAATTTGCTTCATTAACACTTGTACACTAACCTAGCATCTTGTATGGGGATTACCCAGATCTCTCTAAACACGAGAACTCGGTCATCTCACACAACTTAATTATTATTCACTTTTCTATTCTTCCCTCCCAAGTGGTTATGCAATTTTTTTGCAAGATAATATTGTTCCACTGATGTGGATGAACTATGTACATTTGTTGTTTAAAAAGAACATCCAATCAAATAACCTTGAGTAAATTGGGATTTAAACCTAGCACAGACAGGGAACTGCCTTCTGTTACCTGTCCAAATGCCTAGTCTGCAACTATAATTTTATCATTTTCTTGCAAACAGTTTCTCGTGTCAGAAACCTAATTTTCAGGAGTAAATGCTCAATGGATGAATATTATTTTCAAAGAACATTGGAATTGGTTTTGATTGTCATGTTCTTTAATTAGGATGTTTAGCAGACTCCTGAGGCTTTGTTTGATTTTTATAAAGTATTATTAGTTCCTTCTTGAAAATGTACGTTTACTTTCCCTGGGTTTTCATAATGTGCCTTATACTTAATTGTTACCATTTAATGAAAGTAAAACTTAAGACAATTGTCTTCAAGTGCAATAAATGTACAGAAGGGTATAAAAGATTGAGAGTGTTACACTCCAGTGACACAGTTTGAATACGTTGGCCCAGAATTTCTGCTCTGTGAAGGTAGCACTTGCAAAGTGTGGTTTACTGTAATGGGACAGTGCTTCCCAGTTGTCGCGGCAAGATCCAGTGATATAACTAAAGCTTGTCACAGTGCAGGTCCCTGGGGGTAGTTCAGTGAGGTTGTTATGCAGAACAGAACCGTTAGGGGGAGGAGGAAGAAAGCTGTGGGGACTCTCTTCACCTTCGCTCTCTCACACTGCATGAGTAGTAGAACAACGCTGGAGTGCAAGGAAAATACCTTGAACAGCCGATAGCGACTTAAGCGACAGCAACTCAAAGATTTCTGTGCAGAGTAGGGAAAATGATCAGCAGTTACATGAATAAGTGCTGATGTTTCTCCTCAAAGTTTGGATGCTTGTTTAAGTCTTCAATTCGGCATAGACAGAAGGGAATATGTTTGGAATATCGAATGTTTAACCAAACACTTTGGTTTGGCACTGATCATTTGGGGAAAATAGATGCGAATATTGTTCATAGCCTGATAGTTTATGAAAGCTTCTCCATATTGGCTGTTACTTGGCTTAATATTGTGCTCCCATCACAACCTCTGCATGTTTTTTCCCAAATCAGAGGAAGTTGTGTTTCTTTGTCTTGAGGAAGGGGTTAGATAGTCCCAGGTGTGGTTTGAAGGGCAGCACAACATGGTGGGCTGAAGGGCCTGTATTGTGCTGTATTGTTCTATGGTTCTATGGTGCCTTTACGAGATGACCGGCAGCAGCGAATCCAGAGACCAACCACTGAAGAAGACGACCCTGAGTCAGGGACTCGCCAAGATCGAACCCCGGCCAGGGTCACCAAGAGCAGGTCATATCTGAATACAAGTTGTGAATACTGGAAGTCGTGAAAGTAAGCTGAAGGGTTGTGCAAGTAACAGAGGAGTTGTGAAACTAAAGAATTAAGTGATTGAAACTATGTGGTGAATCTTGGAATTGTTCAAAACAATCGTGATTAATAAAGAAGTATAGTTGTTAGGCAAAGTCATTGTCTGGTGTGTTTCTATCGTGTGTTGCACTGAATTACAAGAGCATGGTCCTTCCTGGCCAGTCTTACAGGAGTCAGCTGAAGGCAGAGGGGGGCATGGAGTGGGGTGATGGGAATGTGGTAGGGAGTTGGTGAGGCTGCTGGTGAAGCTGTGAAAAGTCTGTTGGGTTGTGGGTCTGCACGTGACATGGAGCCTGAAGAGGGCAGAGGTCAAAGGGTAAAGTGAAGAGCCATGTACAACATCCCTCTCAGGGAAGCTCCTGGTTCGTCTCTCCAGCCACCATCTCTGCAAGACTTTGGGCTGGCATTCTGTTTTGGAAGTGAGGGTTGGTTGTGAATTACACGTGAATTATATGAATGTGAATTAGAAGAAAGCAAAATCCAACATCTGTGCTGAGAACAACACTTTGCCCTCACTCGTCTTTTGAGCCCACGATACCTGGAAAGCCATTATAAATTCTCCACTGATGTGATAACTGATATAGGCAGGCTCGGTAGTGTAGCGGTTAGCGTGACGCTCTTACAGCGCCAGTGACCCAGGTTCAATTCCCGCCGCTGTCTGTGAGGAGTTTGTACGCTCTCCCCGTGTCTGCGTGGGTTTCCTCCGGGTGCTGCGGTTTCCCCCCACATTCCAAAGACGTACGGCTTAGGAAGTTGTGGGCGTGCTGTGTTGGTGCCGGAAGCGTGGCGACACTTGCGGGCTGCCCCCAGAACACTCTCAGTAACACAAAAAGATGCATTTGGCTGTGTGTTCTGATGTACACGTGACTAATAAGTAGTGTGGAGGCTATGGAGAGGGAGCAGAAGAGGCTCACAGCTGGTTTGGGAGGAAGGGTTGGGGATGGTAGATCTCACCACACCAGACAATTCAGACAGTTGCGTTTCTGGGAAATTCCTAAATAAACTGAGAAGAAAAAGAACGTGGGATCTGTGGACAACACTCAGGCCGGTTCCTCTGTCGGAAACTGAATGAATTACTTGTGTTGTGCCCGCAGCAAACATGATGCAAGTAGTCAGCCCACCGCCACTGCTCTCCAGGTGGGAAAGTCAAAAGGCTCACTGTTCACACGCGGTTAGACTCTGTGAAACAACAATACTAATGGGTAAAGCAACAACAATTCTGAAAGCCAAATTAAACATGCAACAGCTTCTGGAAATCAAGTGGTGAATTTGTAGCCAACTTCGGCGAGGCTCATAACTAAAGTAATGAGATGTCATAAAATGTTGCCATTTCAATCTATTACATTGAGATGTTTAATTAATCAAACTCAGGTGAAGGCGTATGTAAAGGAAAGGTCCTGAAAATCAAAACAACTGCAGATTCCGGGTCTCTGAAATAAAAACAGAAAATGCTGGGAACCCCCACAAGATCTGGGTTCACTCTGTCTCTCTCTCTCTCTCTCTCCACAGATGCTGCCTGACCTGCTGAGAGTTTCCAGTATTTCTGTTTCTATTTCAAAAAAGGTTCTGGATCTGATGTAAGATGAACGAAGGCTGAATTACAGTGAAAGCCAAGGAAAAGTCATTAGAGATCATGAACCAAGATAGATGTGGCTGCTGTGTTCCCTTCTTCCACTGCCCTCAACCACCTCCCTCACCCTTCCCAACCTCCCGACCGACCTCCACACACTCCCAAAGGGTTTTACCTTTTATGGCCAAACGGTAGATGCTGAAAGTAAGATTTAAGGAGATTTTTGAAGGTAGGGTAGAAATGGTGAGATGAGAGGGCTGGGTGAGTGAATTCCAGGGCGTGAGTGCGAGATAGTCGAAGGCTCTAGACTGACGATATAGGGCAGCTGGTCTTTGGGCCAGTTGGTCGAGGGTTCAGCGATATAAACCAACTCTACCAGTGCTAGGGGTCAGCACATGAGAAACCCACGTCCCAGTCTGCAGCTGAAGTGACTTACTGGGAAAAGTAATCACGTACAAAACCCTCAAAAATAGACAGAAGAAAGCAAAATCCAACTTCTGTGCCGATAACACTTCGCCCTCACTTGTCCTCTGAGCCCACGATACCTTGAAAGCAATTATAATTTCTCAACTGATATCATGTGAAGGCTTTGGAGAGGGTACAGAGGAGGTTCGCCGGGATGCTGCCTGGATTTCAGGGCGCGTGCTATGAGGAGAGGTTGGGCACACTTGGGTTATATTCTCTGGAGTGGCGGAGGCTGAGGGGAGACCTGATAGAAGCCTATAAAATTGAGAGGCACAGATAGATAGTCAGTATCCTTTTCCCAGAGTCAAACTGTCTAATACTAGAGGCTGTGCATTTAAGGTGAGAGGTGGAAAGTTCAAAGGAGATGTGCGGAGCAAGTTTTATTACACAGAGTGTGGTGGGTGCCTGGAATGCACTGTCAGGGGTGGTGGTGGAGGCATTTAAGAGTCTCTTAGACAGGCACATGAGTGTGCAGAGAATGGAGGGATATGGACCATGTGCAGGCAGAAGGGATTAGACTTCAGTAGCTGTGGCACAACATCGTGGGCATGTGGCCAATTCCTGTGCTGCCCTGCTCTATATAAAGCAGTGCAGAATACTCTTAGTAACCAGGCATCGGTTTTAAAGAATCACTGGAAACCAAAATAATTAGGATTGTCAAATGGTCAGACCTGCCTATAAACCTCCCTGCAGGATACACTTCACAACATGTACTGTTAATTAATATTTGAATTAAATTACATGTGGATAAAGTTTACAAGTTCAGGGCTTTTCCAATACAAACATGTACATAACACAAGTGTGACATCTGTGCGTCTGGATTGCCCTCAGGAGCCATCCCATTTTGAAACTTTCATTCCCCACAAGGCACCTACATCTGTTCTAATGGGTCTTGCGACCAAGCATTCAGTTCAGAAGTAGCAATTTTCCCAAGTATAAATGATACCACAATGAGCTACCAAACAACAAAAAAATTAATACAACAATATTGTGCCAAAAATATTACTCAAGGGTGCTGCAGCCACAAATAAATATCGGCCCCACATCTGCATTCAAACGATCTGCTGGAGGATGTTGTGAGAGATCCACATGGCCGTCACGGGACAGTAACAACACTAACCCCTGCTTGCCAGAGGACAGCATTGCCCCTCGGTTCGGAAGTGACACTACTGTCAATCAAGGTGCAGCCCCACCCACCCCTCAGGTGTGAGAGTCCCTTTTGTCTCTGAACCTGCCTGACCATTGGCTGTGGCAGGAACCTGTCTTTGACCCCCGAATCACTGGCCCATTAAATCACTCAGTGAGGCTCCACCCAGCCTCCTAGCACCATAAAAAGGGCTGCAATCCCCCAGCCTTTCCTCTTTCAACTGCCCCAGGAGTAGTGAAACAACACTGCAGAGACCACTGGTAAGAATGTGCACCACCATGTGCTTTGGGAGCGTCTTAGTCAGATTCCAGGCAGTGTTAGAGCCAATGCTTGTTGGGCCAGGGTATTCAGACATTGAAGTGTTTATCCCATGAGAAGCTGTACCTTGTTTATTGTGTGTTTGTATGTGTGTGTATCTCATCCTCGTTGTGATTTTCCCCTTCATGTTTGTGGTCTCCTGCATGTGAGTGTGTGCCTGTTCCCATCCATTCTGTCCCCACGTTTGCCTTTGTGATTAAACTAGTTTTGATCTCCAAAGCTCGTGTCCAGAATTCTCTGTCCTTAAGACTGGAAAGAACCATTTCACACAACATTTGGTGCTGCGAGCAGCGTCTTGAGGATTTTGGCTGGACACAAACGTGGGGAGAATGTTTTGGAACCGGGGATACAAGGCTAGTGCAGATACAGAGGAGAAGATCCTGGGGTAGACAGATGAGAGTGAGGCATTTGGGAGTCTGGCCAGCCTGCCGGCAAACCACAGCAAACCTGTGGACTGGACTGAGCAGTTAGATCCATGTGGTGAGAAACTGGGACACCATGGCCCTCCTCCAGCAGTCAGGGTGGCCCAGTGCCAGATGGAACCTAAAGGGTGCCATCTGGCTCCTAGCATCCCTCCTGAGGTGCCAGGTCGAGATTACTGGCCAGTTGCAGGATACCTGCTCAGTAAGGGAAAGACAGATAGACACCCTCTGACAAAGGTGTTGTACCCTCCAGGAGGCAATACAAACTGCCCAGACCCGGGCCAACGACCTTGAGGTCCAGGGTACCGAGGTCACCTGCTGGCTGGTCCAGGCGCAAGCCGCCTGCAGAGCTGGCTGGCAGCCAGATCCCTTTAAAATCTGAGCCCTAGCCCAACGCGGTGATGGGCTGGATGCATGGCTGGGGGATGGGGATATAGGGATGGACACAGACGATGAGGGGGTGCTCAACAAGAAGGGGCTCCCTCGTGCCCGCCCTACCCCCTACCAACCTGAACCCCTGAATGCTCGACCTGTCACCATGTGGTCCCAGGCCCACCACAGAGGGGAGGGGAGTCAGGATGAGGCGCCAACAAGGGGAAGTGCCTGTGGTCCCTCCGAGATTACTGAGACTTGGGATTTCTCCAGGTATTCAGGCATTGAAGTGTTCATCCCATGAGAAGCTGTACCTTGTTTATTGTGTGTGTGTCTCAGCATCCTCATTGCAATTTTCCCCCTCATGTTCACGGTCTCCTGTGTGTGAGTGTGTGTCTGTTCCCATCCATTCTGTCCCCGCGTTTGCCTTTGTGATTAAACTAGCTTTGATCTCCAAAGCTCGTGTCCAGAGTTCTCTATCCTTAAGGTCAAAAAGAACCATTTCACACAACAAGGAACTCCGTGGGAGCATCTGTCGGGGGTGAAAAAGGAATTGTTGACATTTCGGGTTGAAACCCTGCATCAGGACATACCTGTAGGATTTGCTTATCAAAACAAACAGGTTAAAACTGAACATGTGAGAAGGGGCAGTGAAGTATCGTCTGGTCCGTGCTCACTCTGTAAACTGGGCCTCCCTGACCAACTTAACCAATAACTAGAACACAACCTATTCCCTTCGTATAAACTCTTGCCCTTGGTTTACAGTGGGAAGCCCCAATTCCTTAACCTACCCTGAAAACTAAGATATTCTACATTAGTAAGTTAACCCTCTTCTACACCCTTCCCAAAAAGCCGCAATATCACCCATTCTGAAACATGACAAGATCATGTCCAGGTCAGCATAGCATTCATCATCCTTGCCCTCAGTGTGATCAGCCCAGTAACCCATTGTTTCCTGGCATCACTCGTATCCCTTCAATGACCAGTGCACTAGGATACCTAGATCTGCTCCTTTCTCCTAGATGTTTCCCTGATGACTGAGCACATGCTGACTGTTCGTTCTGCACATGTACGTTTGTCAACGGTTACCTCCATAGTCCAGATGTGAGCCCAATCTGCTTCAGGAGCCTTGTCTATGGCCCCAAAACCTTGCCACGATTTACAAGTCTGCTGATCTTTGCTACTTATAGGCAGATCATTAATAAAATCAGTAACGGCCAGTGTCCCAACTCCAGTCTCTGCAGAGCACCACTGGTGACTGGTCTAAATCCAGCTACAACACTAGTTCAAATTCCATGGCGGTTCAGGCAGACCTGGAGAATGAACGGGTTCTGTTTGTACCAACTCCACATATCGATTTTGTCCGTAGGTCTGATTACACCCCAATGACTCAGTGTGGTAACCACACCTCCACAGGACTGTAATGATGGCAGCAAAAGCACATAGGACTGATAAGGTACAACTACTGAAGGTGGAGGGAGAGAGGAAATGAGTTCTGCTGTTCACAGGAACGTATGTACGTTCACCCTTTGAAAGTTTGAATGTAATAATATTGTGGGAGTTTGTTTGTACATGGGTGTATCCAGAAGTGAGGTGTTCATAACCCAGGGATGTATATTGTGATTAAGACTAGAGGCTTTAATCTTACCAGAAGTTTTTGGATGTTCAAGTTTCTCTCGACCACCAACTTTATGCCATAATTAGAAAATACAATTTGAACTGTAGGATGTGGCCTCCCTTTAGGAAGTTGCACTGCCTGGGTGAAGTATCCCACTCTGTTCATATAATTCCCTCAGGAATCACTGGTGTAATCAAACTAGTGAGCCTCTCATTACCCAGGTCCGCCACATCACACTTCTAGTGACAGAG
>JARFYF010000061.1:29021709-29031964 GCA_030265395.1 Rhina ancylostomus | reverse complement strand
TTTGACAAAATTGTCTTGTATTCAAGAAACAAATAAAACAATTTTTTGTCCTGTCCAATCAAATATAATGATGAATGCTGTTGGAGAGGTATTTTCTTGGAAATATTACTTATAATGGAGTATAAATACAATGCTGGTTGAACAGTAAATTGGTGTTAATGTCACATTTCTTATTATGCCAGTTATCATTTTGTGCCCTTTTAAAAAAAATTAAAATGCCTCCTTGACGGGCTTTTGTGTGAGGAATACAACAGTGTGACTAGGAATAGAATTCCTCTCAACTTGTCCTGCTGGTATTACATAAAACTTGAGGCTGATGAATGGTGATATTAACAATGCATCTTTAAGATAATTAATTTAAATTTAATCTTTTTACACCTTTGGCTTCCAAAAGGGTTTGTGGCTAACTTCTTTAGATTCTTGCAATGCTCTGTCAGTTGCTGAAAAATTTGTATTTTTAAACAGAGCTAATTTTTCTCACTTCATTCTCAGGGTAGACCATACTATTGGCTCAGTGCTCCCTTCTGATCGTCTTCAGCATCTGTTATTGTTTGGGGTTTATTGTCTATTTCTGGAACAGCTAATTTTCAGTTGAAAAGATTAATTTTAAGATAAAAGAAATGTAAACTTTAAACACTATTAAAGTCTGTGTGATAGTATGTGATTGGAGTTCAGATTTGTACATCACCAGAAGTCTGCCAAATGAAAACTGCTCACTAATAGATTAAAAATTTGATATATAGTGACAATCTGATGTCATGTTCCTGAATAACAATTACTTAAAATAAAAACCTGCCTTTAATACAATAAAGATAATTCTCCAGTTTTCTCGAGTTAACCCTTTCTTGTTTTTATGGAAAAAAAAATCTCATTTGGAAAATAATTACTTCTCTGAGGGAGGATGCTCAGGATTTGGTGAAGTCCCATATTCTGAGGCCATTTGGGGATTCTGCATTATTATTCTGCTGCCTTTTTAACCTTGAATATATCGAAGTTCAAAAAATGGAAATTTACGCAATCGACTGTCAAGAATTTCACATTGCAAACCTTCCAGTGTCAGGTTTCAGAATTCATATTTGTTTTTGGCAGAAGCTTCAGAGAAAATGGTACATGGTGTGTTTTCATTGCTTGTTGAAAGACTTTCATGCAGTTAAAATAAGCATTTTGATACTGGTTGAATTACAAGTTTTTGTCAGTCTATTCTCATCATGGATGATTAGACTAAAAGGTCTGGTTGTCTTGACTTGAGATCACCACAGCTTCAGATAACATGCTTCGTGATTGAAGGTCGAAATATTTTGAATTCTAATAGGCTGGCAGATGAATTGCTTGAAATAGAGTGTAAAATTTCAAGGCTTCCTTTTCCATCTGCTGTGAAAAGAGCCGTTGGGAATGGCTGAGCTTGATGATCATAGAATTACTGGATGGTGATTCTAAGACCCTCAAAGAGAAGTTGCTATGGAGATCAGTTCCAAACTGTGAAATGATTCACCTCTGAAAGGCTTGAGGGACTGAGAAGCTGAACACATCATTGTTCAGGTGGTCGTTGGTTAGGAAATTGCTGGTGCCTTTGTAATCGGCACTCCTGTGATAGTTAAAGATCTAAAAAGGTTTGTTCTGTGAATGATGTGGGGCAACTGGAATGTACATAAGATGGATTCTTTCAATCATTGCTTATTCATCCTGGGACAAATGTAACCTGACTGGCAAGGAAATGAATCACTAAAAATAGAGCACAATGTGAATTTAAAATAAACCTTCAATAAAATTGAACTTTAAAAATGTGATTTGCAGTTTGAAAAATACTAAACTAGCAATATGCATTTGAACTGTTTGTAAATCAATTTGTAGATTGTGTTTTATATTATTTCGAGGCCTGAAAAAGTAGGATAAATAGCATTTTACTGTATACTGCTACCAAGGTGGTGTTCCTATATTTGCAAGAAAAAAGACTGTGCATGTAAATATGTAGTATACAAAGCTACTCATTAGTTTGATCATTAATCTGTAGATGATATGGATAGTAATTTTCAAAATAATTTAGGACTGTTAAATATTGAGGTGGTCAATTTGTGATGTTGTCATCTTTCACAATGCATTTGTTGCTAGGTCTAATATAAGTACCTATGTGGAGTGTCAATATGCTGATAACGTGAAATTTATCTTTGGACTAAACCCCTGTTTAATTAAGCTATATAAATTGTTCAGTGGAAATATTAGTGGTTTTAAAAATTGAATTATCAGAATAAGGATAGAGTTCAAGTGCTACCATGGCAGCTGGGAAATTTAAAATCTATTAATTATGCAAATCTAGAATAAAGTAAGTATTGTGGTAACAATAAAACCATTGGATTGTCATTAGAAATCACTCTTGTTCACGAGTATCCTTGAGGAAGGGAATTTGTTATCCTATCCACCAGGGCCATAGTAGAGGCCATGAAATAACTCATCAAGCCACTCAGTTCACTGAATTGAGAGAGACTGAGTTAACATTTTCAAGTTGGTGACCTTGCATCAGAACTAGAAAATAAGAAAACGAGTATGTTTTAAATTGTAGAGATTGGGAGTGATGGGAACAAAAGGCGTGTTTATGATGGTGGAGACCAAGAGAAACCAGATGGCACACATGCTGTTAGTGGTGTGTAAGAGGGTGATGAATGTTTGATAATTGTAGTGATCTGTCTGGAGGAGGTGTAAATAGAGAAAGATGAGTGGGGACAGAAGGAATGATACTAGATCTGTGCGCAGACCCCTGCTTTGCACCCCTACCTGCCCCACCTCCAAAGCAGCTCCCCTGCGGGAGATGCCTCCTCGCCCTATTCCCACCCTGAGTGGGATGCTCTCTCCCTGTGCAGGACACCCCACTGCCACCTCCCTCCATGGGACACTCCCTCCTTTGCCCGTCACTCAATCTTAAGTGAGGTCTAGGTAACAGTTTAAATCATGGTAAAATATTAAATAATATGTCAATTTGAAGTTAGATTTTCTGTCATTTTCATTTCCAATTTGTTTGGTCCCACAGTGTCTCTGCTGTGTAGATCAGGTACTTATAATCATTGAAGATCTAATTGTAGTGATTTACCTTCCATTATACACAGAATGGAGCTATTCATGTTGAATGAAGATGGTGGGAAGGATTGGCAAAATTAGAGCAAATTATTGGACAAAATTAAACCAAATTACATTGGAACGTGAAAATCTCAAAATAGAAACAGGTCTTAAGCTGTGGGTTGCATTCAGCTACTCATCTGAATTTCCCAAAGCAGGCTATGGGGAAAAAAATAATTTTGCTTATAATTCTAGACAGTGAATAAAGGTTTTATTTACTTGATCTTTTATAGTTTTTGAAATTAAATAAACACTTGTATTTTTTTTAAACTGCTCAAAATTCAAATCTCTAACTGAGCAAAATACAATTTCATTGTTTTATTGAACTTTGCAGCTTTTCAAGACAAAAATGCACAATAAAAATATACTCATACACTCTGATATTTGACAGGTGCAATGAGATTTTGCTTACAGAGGTCCTAATAAGGGAACAGGAATTCCAAATGACTGTTTTCTCCAAGACTTTTTAGAGTGAAAACGTGCAACTTCATTTCTAACTTAAAATTAGTTTCCTTATCCCCCTCTCCAATTATTTTTCTTCCATTATCAGAGAACATCCCCTTTTCTATCAGTGAGGTTGGAAAGAGCATCTTTATTGTTCTAGGAATGTATTGTTTTTATCTGTGACAATGCTTGATTTTTTTTGATTAGATACCTTCTGGATCAAGTACACACTCAATAACACGTGGAATTTTCTTGAAATGGCTAGGCACATGTTTACTTTTATGAAATAGTTTTTGTTTTTATTGCTCACCTAACAGGAAGGAAAATTTATTTATTGTCTGAATTAGTTTACTCATTCCAGAACCTTTGTTGATTTCTTCATTCTTGAGCATAATGTGAACTCAATTTATCTTTGAGGTGTCAGTAGAGCATCCCAGAAAAATTAATTTTTTTTGCAGACATGTTTCTTCTGGTGCTCAAGCAGTAAGTTCTGTAGTACAATTCCACTACTCTGGTCCCTCAGCTAAGTAGACATCATTGACACATAGGCAGTGGGTTAAAAATTCAATTGCCATTGCCTCTGAACTGACAGATCTGTGTCTTTTCTAGAAAATGTTAAAAATTTGGAAGGTGAATTGAATTCATGAACAGAAATTTTCAGAAGCATTTATCTTTAAAAAATCTTATATGTAGCGATAAGGAACTGTACCTCTCATCCAATACTGTGATCAATCCGGCAGGAGAATGCATTACTATACCATCCAAGAAATTTGCTTGCTACCTTATAAGAAGTAGAAACTAATACTTTTACAAACTACTAGGTCTCAAATTGTATTAATTAAGAGTGATCCAGGACAAAAGTTGGTAGTGTTGTGGATAGTGTAGAAGGTTGGTGTAGATCACAACAGGAGATTGATAGAATGCAGACCTGGGCTGAGGAGTGGCAGGAGTTCAACCTGGAAAAGTGTGAAGTGATACACTTCAGGAGATTGAATTTGAAGGCAGAATACAAGGTTAATGGCAGGAGTCTTAGCAGTGTGGAGGAACAGAGGGATCTTGGGGTCCACGTCCATAGAGCCCTCAGGGTTGCCACGCAGGTCAATAGTGCTATTAAGAAGGCATATGGAGTGTTGGCCTTCATTAGTCAGGGTATTGAGTTCAAGAGCCCCAAGGTAATGTTGCAGCTCTACAGAACTCTGGTCTGACCACACTTGGAGTATTGTGTTCAGTTCTGATCACCTTATTATAGGAAGGATGTGGAAGCTTTCAGAGAGGGTGCAGAGGAGATTTACCAGGATGTTGCCTGGATTGGAGAGTATGTCTTATAAGGATAGGTTGAATGAGCTAGGGCTTTTCTCTTTGGAGAGAAGGGGGATGAGAGGTGACTTGATAGAGATGTACAAGATAAGAAGCATAGATCATGTGGACAGTCAGAGACTTTTTCCCAGGGCGACAATGACTAACACAAGGGGACATAATTTTAAAGGTGACTGGAGGAAGGTATGGGGGGAATGTCGGGGTAAGTGCGGTTTTTTTTTACACGGAGCAGTGGGTGCATGGAACACACCGCTGGCAGAGGTTGAGAAGGCAGATACATTAGGGACATTTAAGAGACACATGATGGATAGAAAAAATAGGGTGCTATGTGGGAGGGAGGAGTTAGATAGATCTTAGTGCAGGATAAAATGTCAGCATAACATTGTGGGCCGAAGGGCCTGTACTGTGCTGTAGTGTTCTATTGCACTGTCTCCCCAGAGATGAACACCTCTGAACACAAGTCAATCACATCGTGGTCTGCAGGCAAAGGAAGTGGGCCTTAAACAAATGGCTCCACAAAAGCATCACCAGAACTTTCAAACAAGCCCCAAAACCTTGCTGGGCTGGCAATGAACAGGGACTTTCTTTGAAGATGCTTCAAGCACAGCTGGAGTCAATCCCACCACGTGGCTCTCAGGGCAGGTCCGTGGGGATAAGTTAGTCATCCACCTCCTTCCAGGACAAGTGTTGCCAAGGAGACAAGTAAAAAGAAAATGCAGTGGTGTTTGCTGAAGTTTGTCCCCAACAGCCGTGTAACACTGTGCTCCAATGTGCCATTCCCAGGGACACAGCAAGACGAGCAGCAGCTGCTGTGGGTTTATTAATGTGGAGGAGACAGCACTTTAGTCTGCCTGAAGCTGGTCTTGCTGTGCAAGGAGCTAACCATGATCAAACACTGCGGCCTGGACATCCCAAGGTGCAGGAGCACGTGATGAACAACCACTCACTGAGAGCCAGGGCAGTCACCACAGAAGGTCCAATAGGCAAAAGCATTCGCCATGACTCACACAGGCTGAAAGCAGCGAAACATCTCACTGCTAGATCAAGCAACATGCGAGAGAACAGTATCCTGCAGATATAATGCAAACCCTGTATGCAAATGAAATGATATGTCCTGTACAGTGAATACCAACATGAAGGTACTGCCATTATTCTTAAAATTTGCATTCTCAGGGGAAAAAAAGATAGTTGCTCAATGCATCAGAGCAGGGACAGAATCAGCAGGTTGTGAAATAATTAGGAAAGTTGCACTATTACAAACCGATTCTGTGCAATGGTGACAACCAAATGGGTGCAGGCTTTGTATGTATTGCCAAGGAATCATTTTAAAAAAGGACAGAGGTAGAGCTGAGGAAAATTGTGCTGCTCTGGAAGGAGATGTTTTTTAATTAGATATCAGGATGTTTTAGGAGGATGCAGCATTGTGCCTGTGAAAGATAATACATTATTCAGCTCCAGCTGGTGTCACTTTGAAGCTGCAACTGAAAAGAAAAACAGTGGAGTGTACAAGAAGGGAGTGCAAGAAATGGCCTGGAATTTTCTGGTAATTGCCAGCCATTCCAAAATCACCTGTAAAAATGGAAATCCACGTGTCTAATCAAACAAAAGGCCAAATCTTTCCCTTTAGTCCAGAGGAATGCTGTGGTCAACCTTGCTGACTGACAGGTGTCCTGACCAGAGTCAGTGCCCCGGCAGTTACTCTGGAATAATCTGTTCTCAGATGCTGTGCGAGAAGGACATTGCATGGAATCTGTGACCACTTCATTCAGTGACGAGAATAAGACTGGATTTAAAACAAAAAGGCAGGCAAATTTCAACAACATTTTATTTCATGGTTCTTAATTGTGAGAATGTGGTGGGGTGTTTCTCTCTCCAAAAAGAAAAGTCAGTAATTTTATATATTTAATGTTTCTGAATGTCAAAAGAGACAAAAAACCTGAGGCTTGACAGGTGACAAACCAGGTCTGGGTATCATCAGCTACAGAGCCACTGCTGGCTGCCCCAGCATCTCCTGCCTGTCCAGTCACTGCTCAGGCCCAGAGGTCGGATGCTTCAGGCCAGCAAGGTGTCCCTTCACACCTGGGCCAGGTAGGTTTCAGTTCTAGGTGATCACAGGTAATGGGATAATGTCAGCAAGATACAGCTCCAGCTTTATTCCAGCACTAGTTGTTTATTTAAAAATAATTCTCCAAGCTGCAATCTGGAATGCACAGTATGAAACTGTGGTAGGAACAAACACTTAATGCAATTCTCTTTTGAATGTTACAAGCACAAGAAAGCAGGAGCATGGGATTAATTGTTCACAGAGCCAGGAGGGAAAATGAGTCCAAAACCTTTGTGTTGTTCTTTGAGCCTGCTCATTTTAAGCTGATATCTTGAAGTGAGAGGCATACAAACTAGATGCACACACTGAGTCTCCAGTGGATCTATACAAAAGCTTTGCAATGGCAGACATCCAATAGTGTTCTGTCCCCAAACAGTTCACAGGTCAGAAATGCAGCTACGCAGTGATATATTTAAATAAAAACATGTGGCCAACCAGGCGTAATGTGTAATTAAACCAGAGTGTTTAACTCAGCCATTCAGATAATACCATGAACAGTGTGTACAGTAGTGTAGCGGTTCATGTGACACTATTACAGCACCAGTGACCTCAGTTAATTCTGGTCACTGTAAGGAGTTTGCATGTTCTCGCCGTGTCTGCATGGGTTTCCTCCAGGCATTCCTGTTTCCTCCCACATTCCAAAGATGTACGGGTTAGGAAGTTGTGGGCATACTCTGTTGGTGCCAGAAGTGCAGCAACACTTGTGGGCTGCCCTCAGAACACTCTACACAAAAGATGCATTTCACTGCATTTTGATGTACATGTGACTAATAAAGATATCTTATACCTGCAGCAGCCAGCAAGTAAATTCTACCAGTCTCCCAGACAGTCACGTGCATCCACAGGCTGTACACAAGTTGAGTATTTGTAACTTGGGGAGGATTTGTATTTGTAGCTGACGCTCCTTTCAGTCCATCTATGTTTGTCCTGATCTTCTTCAGGAGTCCCTCAGGATCAAAGATTGACAGGGAAAGTGGGTGAAGTGGTGTGCTCCTCCCAACATGCACACACAGCATCAGTGTACTCCTGACACAGACTATCAGGTTCTCAACACCATCCTGAAGTTACTTTCTCTACTTTTGACTCCTGGGAATCCCTGATAATCAATTCCCCAAGGTGACCTTGAGCACATTCTCGAAACATCCTCTGCCCACTTGGTGATCTCTTGCCTGGGCAGAGGTTGCAGAAAGGGTCTGAACTGGGAGTCTGGGCTCTGGTCTGTCTACAACATGACGTACTCAGTGGAGCCAGCTGAGGGGCTCTGTGCTGGGGACATTCACTGGTGTCCTTCCCCTTCTACAGAGAAAGCAAGGATTTGTTTTGCATTCCAACCACACTTGTTTGGAAGAACATGATTCTAAAAAGGAAAGCCCCAATAACCACCAAACAAGAACTAGATACCCAATTTATACCCAGCCTGATTTACTCTGCCCACATGCAACAGCCACAACCAACAGATCAGATCCAAGCTCTGCAGTCCTGCCCCATCCAGTGTAAATGGTGGTGGACAATTAAACATCTCACTGGAGGGGGCAGCTCCACAAACCTCCCCATTCTCAGTGATGGGGGGAGACCACAAGAGAAAGCAGAAGCATTTGCGAGCAGTGCTGAGTGGATGATCCATCTCAGCCTCCTCCAGCAGTCCCCAGCATGACAGATGCCAGTCTTCAGTCAATTTCGTTCACTCCTTGTGATAATCGAGAAATGACAAAATTCATTGGATACAGCAAGACTATGGGCCCCAACAACCCTCCAGCAATGGTATTGAAGTGCTCCAGAATTTGCCAGGCACTCAACCAAGCTGTTCCAATACAAACAGCAACACTGGATTCCACGTGACCACGTGGAACATTGCCCAGGTCTGTTCTCTCCACAAGAAGGAGGACAAATCCACCCCGACCAATTACCACCCCACCCGTCTACTCCCAAAATGATCATCAATAGTGCGATCCAGCAGCACTTGCTCAACATCCTGTTTATGGAAGATCAGGCTGGGTTCTGCTAAAGTCACTCAGCTCCTGACCTCATTCCAGCCCAAGTTCAGCACCGTTTGCAACTCAGATCATGAAGCAGTCCACATCCAAAGGCAGCAAGGCTGGACAATATGAAGGCCCAGGCAGATAGCTGGTAAGTAGCATTTAAATTGGTAAATTGGTTTATTATTGTAACTTGTCTTGCCTACTGTTCATACAGATCAATTCATTGCAACAGTGCATTGAAATAGTACAGGGTAAAAATAATAACAATGCAGAATAAAGTGCAACAGTTACAGAGAAAGTGCAATGCAGGCAGACAATTAGGTGCAAGGTCACAAGGTAGATAGAGGGGTCAGGAGTCCATCCCATCATACTAAGGAAGTGTTATCACAGCAGGATAGAAGCCATTCTTGAGCCTGGTGGTACGTGCCGATGGGAGAGAGGAGAAGGGAGAATGTCTCAGGTGGGTGGGGTCTTTGGTTATGCTGGCTGCTTCACCGAGACAGCAAGAAGTATAAAGAGAGTCCATGGAGGGGAGGTTGCTGTCTGTAATGTGCTGAGCTGTGTCCACATCTCCACAGTTTCTTGCAGTCTCAAGTACAACAGTTGCCATACCAAGCTGTGATACATCCAGATAGGATGCTTTCTATGGTGCATCAATTAAAAATTGGTGAGGATCAAAAGGGAACATGCCAAATTTCTTCGGCCTCCTGAGGAAGTAGAGGCACTGGTGAGCTTTCTTGGTCATGGCATCTACTGAGTTGGACCACATCAGGCTATTGGTGATGTTCACTCCAAGGAACTTGAAGCCCTCAACCCTCTCGACCTCAGCACCATTGAAGTAAACAGGAGCATGTGCACCGCCCCACTTCCTGAAGTCAATGACCAGCTCTTCTGTTTTGCTGCCATTTAGGGAAATATTATCATCATGGTTTCCTCCCACATTCCAAAGGTGTACGGGTTAGGAAGTTGTGGGCATGTTGGCACCGGAAGTGTGGTGACACTTGCAGGCTGCCCCCAGACCATTCCACATAAAAGATGCATCTCACTGTGTTTCTATATACATGTGACTAATAAAGAAATCAAATTAAATTTTATTAGGCTCTACCTCCTTCCTGTACTCTGACTCATTATTTGACACTACCGCAGTGGCTGATCTCATCTTCAAACTTGTAGATGGTGATAGAGCAGAATGTGGATATGAGTGTATAGGGAGTAGAGTTGGGGTCTTAGGACCCCTACACCACACAAGTGCCAGGCAATGACAATATCCAACAAGAGAAGATCCAGCTATCACCCCTGATAT
>JARFYF010000061.1:28677297-28687549 GCA_030265395.1 Rhina ancylostomus | reverse complement strand
TATTAATAAAGTAGTTTTTAACACTTATACATGTCTCGGTGTGTTTCTTTTGTTGCTGGTTCGTAACAAATTGGGGGCTCATCCGGGATTTGAACCCAGGACCTCTCAGACCCAAACCAAGAATCATTCCCCTAGACTGCACTGCAGAGGATGAATCTTTACCACAGTGTACAGAATAATTTAACATAACATTTTAAATTAAGTTATTAACCCTTGGATGCTTGTTTTCATATTATATACAGAAGTTACTCTCTTGAATTTAAAGGTGTCATCATATTCAATACAACTGACGATGTGATTTTTAAAAGCTAACTAGACATAGAAGAACCAAGTTGTGATGGGGTATAATGTTATTCACTCATTAAGTAACTTGGTATTGGTTTATTATTGTCACTTGTACCGAGGTACAGTGAAAAACTTGTCTTGCACACCAATTGTACAGGTCAATTCAACTGATGCATACAATAACAGTTAGTTTCAGATATTCTAATATTCTAATTCCCAGCTTTCTCTGGTGGAAGCTGGATTTGAAGAGGGAAAGTACATATTTTTTAAAAATAGCGAATTACTACAAAATGAATATTTGCACAACTCTCATTTACCAGAGGTAAGAATGGATAAATTAAGATGCAATTATGCTAAAAGTAGAAATTGGTTTAGAAAAACTTTTAGAAACTCATCCACTTTTTATGGAATTTATGGCTTCTGATTTTGTGTTAAATATACTACGCCTCAATGGCAGAATAAACCACGGGCACACTTTAAACAGATGTTAAACCACCAAGAACTTTGCAAATCTTTTGTTTTGGACATAAAAGGCAGATTTCTGTATGACAGAAGCTGACATCTAGAAGCACCATCTCAGAATAGCATTCTATACCATCTTCCAAGGTGTGCTGAGTCACATGTTCCGACATTCGACTGGCTCCCATGGGCATGTATGCAACAATATAAAATGTGTAGTTGCTGGCTGGTTCTAAGTCATCAATAATGTAACGAGTTGTATCATTCCCAATAACCACTTGATATTCCTCATTATTTAAACCTGGAGAAAGAAAAAAAAATTCTGTCAATTTGTGAGCTGGAGATAATTAATCTCACCAACCTATTATGGCTACAATTCTTTAGTGGGAGGCACAAGGAAGAAAAATTATATGCAAATCTGCCTAAACAGCTCTGAAAATTAGTTCGATTTCTCAGTCTTTGATCTAATTTTGCAGCAGATAACACTTTTCCCCATCGCCACAACAATAATACAATTCTTATTAGAAGTTGATCTTCCTATAATCAACTCCATCACTACTTTGCTTCCTAAAGCAAGGCACTGCATTTTAAATACAGCCAAAAGCAAAATTATTCCCAATTACATTTTCCCACATTCATGAATAAGCTTGAAAGCCGCTTAATTTGCAAAACCCAGGAGCCCCATACACAAGTAGTAATTACTGGCTAATAATGAATTTCAAAAGTCCTGATTTCTGACCTAGAGAACAAAATCCTTACAGGAAAATTAAAGAGTCTTGTTACCCTGCTGAATGCTCCAACAGAACTCATGCTGGGGCTTAACGAAATAACTATAATGGAACACAAAGCAACCATTCGACTGCAAGCTGCACTCTGTAGCCAACACTTTAATGCCTTCAGAAGACTGGTGCTGCTGCCTGAACACACTTCACCACACACTTTAATTATACCTTCCTGCATTTCTATACTCTCTGTTCTATGAACTCATAATAAACACCTTTCCCTTGAGAAGGTAAACCTTCCACCCGATTTTAATCATCTCAACAGATCACATTGTTTGTGCAGAGAAGGCTGCTATTCCCATTTGATTAGAGAGGCTATTCTCTTTTTGTGACCTCTGCCTGGCAACAGAATATTAACAACAGATGGTCATCTTCTCACATTCCAATTAGACATCAGGAACAGGAGAATGTCCGAGCACAAACAACAAAAAAAATGATGATTGCAGATTAACTTTAAGACAAACTACTTAATTTATGTACAAACAAATGCCTCTTCATAAGTTCTGGTCAAGATGCACCTTGTCAGTTTACTGCATTAAATTTTACCTCACACACACACACACACAGAGCAGGGAGGGAGGGAGTTTTTTTATTATTTAAAAACTTTGTACTCTTTACTGGTTGAAGCAGGGAAACATTTCGATCAGCATAATCTCCAAGTGTCAGAATGAAATTCAAGTCTCACCTTCAGCTTTCATGTAATGGACAGAGTATGCGATTACTTTATCAGAATTGTACATGGGCCTTTGCCAAGACAAAAGAATCCCTGAGCTTGACACAGTTTCAGCCTGGATATTTCGAGGTGCACTTGGTCTGTCTTCAGACATTATAACAATCAGTCTGGCCACTGAAAGAACAGATCCTTGTTCATTTTCAGCCACACACTGGTAAATGGCATCGTCTTCAGGAATGATCTGGTTTATCACCAATTTGCTTAAAAATAAAAAGAATAATTTGCCTGATTAACTGAATTATCAATAACAACACTGATGATATACATTATCTGTAAATAAGTGCAGTCTCCAATTATTTATAATTTATATTTGCGAACCTTGCATATTAATATTTGGAAATGTGCACGTTACAACAATGTGACTGATTTACTGCCCCAAACAAGACTGCTAACCACGTGAACCTCATTTGTACAGGAACAATTAATTCCATTGCTAATCTGGTTGAATTCAGTTCAAGCAGCAGCTTTAAATCAAGGCCCTTTCAAACCTCTGTCCTTTAGTGCAGGTATTCACCAAGTCAACTGCAACTCCTCAGTGGTGCAACACCAGCCTTCATGCCTGTAACCAACAACCCAAAAGGAATAATACTGTACTTATAGTTTGTGGCAATGATCTACAGGTTACAAAGTGAGTTAGTTCAGGCTACTGAATGGTTTATCTGTACTATACAGATAAGTGGCTCCATCTGACGTTTCTCAACCTGTCATTGATTACATGCATTGTACTGGAGTCAGGCTTGCATTAGCACGTCTGGCTTACAAAGCTATAAACCAGCTCTTAATTATGATATCAGACTGCCATATTAAAGACTGAAAACTCAAGACCCAGGAAGATTTCTTTGGTTATTACTCCGAGATTTGTTATCTTTCCATGACTTTGAATGCAGAACTTCTAAAATTTGCACTCATGAGGATGTTGATAAAGAGGGTTATGATCTGCCAGTGCCACAAGTGTAGCATGAAGAGCCGTCGCTATGTGCTGCACTACAGCACCTTCAAAACGTTGTTTCATTCTGTGTCGTATTGGTGATGGTCAGGTAGTGCAAACCCTCTTCTTCAGACAATTAGAATCTTTTAAAGAGAAAACTCTGACAATACAGGCAATTGCATTCCATTTACAAATAACTGACTGACTTGTGCTTTCTAAACTGGAAAAAGACCTGAGTCAGGAATTGGTAAGCAATGTTCAGCAAATACTGTGTCCTCCCCCAATTCTATAACAATGCAAGTCAACAGAATAGTTGTAGCTCCCAACCCGATCCTGTCCTCAAACATCGTCACACTTTCAAACACAAAGGCAGGAAGTGTAGACAATTCTTCCCTTCTACCCCAGAAGATGAGGTTAACTGCACCACCCCAGTAGACACAAGTGATTGTACCTGGATGCCCCCCCCCACCCCCGATGGATGTGGCTCTGCACAAAACAACATGCAACACGATTACCAGGTGAAATATCCATAACTTCAGCTGAACTTCTGTACCCTAGGCACACTACAATTAGTTCCTTCAGTTTGCTAGACAGTTTTCATACAGAAAAGGAAACATTTCAATTATTCAACTGTGGATCTATTGAAAATAATAGGACTTTATAAAGTAGAACCTGGTCACTATAAACTAAACTGAATAGTTCCAGCTGAGAGTTAACAATTTTGCACAAATTAACAGAGCATTCTGTTCTTTAATATCAACATCACTACCAAGCCGAGCCCATGAGGATCCAACTATGCATGTCAGCTTCACTCTGGGTCAGGTGAATATTTCAATTAGACATTCGGGCTCAGGTTGGATGGAATCCAATGCCAATCTGGCTCAGTACTATAGCCAGATGAGGATTTTGTGGCCACGTGAAGAGAGAGCATGTTGTTTCAGATAGTTTTATTTATGGTGGTGGTCATATTGGGTCTCAGAAAAAACAACCACCACTCAAGTTTGGGTCAGGGGTTTAAATTTTATATCACAAAAGACCTCTAATTGGCAAGGACAGTTGATAGTTTAGTTAAACCATTGCTTATCATGGAGTTTAAGCAACAAAACTGCTGCAAAAGCAGCTGTGCCACAGGCAAAAGTCAGAATAGTGCACATTTTTCAAAAATATAATAACAATGTCTTTCATATTTCCATTAGCAAATCAAATTCAAAGTAAAACTAAGAAGTCAATACTTACCTGCTGTACTGGACTTTGATACGTCCATTGGAGTGAATCCTTTGTCCGTTCTTCAACCAACTAATTTTCGGTGTAGGAATACCTTCTGCCTGACACATGAACCTCGCGGTACCAGCGCGAGGTCGGGTGAGACTCTCAGGCCACTCAACAAAAGAAGGTGGTGCTGCAAACATGGAAAACACCTGAAACACCACATTCTTACTTTGTTCTGAAAACGTGCCATGCATCCTCACTCAACAGATCAAAGCCATGCAATGGGGGGTGGTGGAAATAAAATCACTGTGGAATGAATCTTAGAAGTATGGACTGACATGGGTGAAAGTTCCAATGCAGGAAGTGTAATTTTCTTAAATAGGAGGGGGCTTCAGAATAGCAAGAAATGCCTTGTGGACAACCTCAAACCGTTCCTACATTGTCACCTGGTCATTACCACACATCTGACTATACTAAACCAAACTGAAGTGTTAATGCCATCACCTGTGCCCAAATTGGATAAAGGTTTCATCTTGCTGTACTCCACATTTTGATAATATCCAACTAATGAATAAAATTGAAAAAACATTTAAAATGTCTCGATTGACACTATTTCACATCCAAATCAGAAACAAATGGATCAAAAGAAACAAAAAGATCCCATGAGCAGCTAAACGTACATTCAAAGCCAGAAAAATTCAGCAAGGGACAATGCTAATGCACAGGATTCTAATTTTCTAAAAAAATATAGGTTTAGTCATTTGTTCCCACCCCCATTATCCACTAAAGCTTTTCATCCAAACCAAATTCGGTAGCTTCTGATAGTTATCATCCTGCTACTCAAGAGTCCTTTATAGAATGTCCACTGTGTTCATCCACATTCTTTCAGGGATACCAGCTCTATTTTATTACCTTTTAAAAGCTTTGCCCCCTTTGTAAATAACAGTAAACAAAATACCATTTTTGTCAGCCTGGCTTAGTCGGTTGTACCCTCATTTCTACGTCTGAGCACATAATCTTGGCCAAGGCATTAGTGCAGTACTGAAGGAGTACTGCATTGTCAAAGCACTATCCCTTCAGATTCTCTAATGGATGTTAACTGACAGATCATGACACGATCTGAAGTGAAAGGGGAAGTTTTGACAGGCCGATATTTCCTCCTCAACGAGTCACTCCAATGGAAGATTAATTGGCCATTCTTAATGAAGCTCTAAGTTATTTTTGTGTTAATCCATAAAACAGTGGCTGCACTCCAAACCAATCCACCTTGTTTAAAGAGATATTTCTGAGAGACAGCTTTAGTGCTGTACAAGTGCCAAGCTTTTTATGATTTTTATTTATTTTAGTAATGAGCCTACTTGTATTGTTAAAGAACTACAGTAAACACCTTCAGAATGTACTAACTTGCGTAAATCTTAGCTTAAAATGCGTTTGTTATCTTACCCAACACTGTAAGCATTGCTGTTGCAACAGTGTAGTTGCGTGTGCCTGGTGTGGTGGCCCGACACACATATATTCCGGCATGCTGGACCTTCACATCTGATATCATTAGATTTCCATTCCCCAGAACACGTGTATTGAAAACATCAATAGATCTGTGATCTGTTTGAAAAGAGCATAAATTTATATCAACCAACCACCAAAATTAGATTATTTATAAGGAGAAACAAACTACAACAGCAATTATGCAGTAAGTACACATTTAGGTTTAAAATGATCAGTATTAAAATGCAGGGAAGATAAAGCATCAATAGTAGAAAGAATTTGCTGACTATTTATTATCACTGTGTTCTGCATATTGGTTCAAGATTACATTAGTTTTTCAAAAAAGTCACAGTATTTTAAAGTAGTTTAGCCATTGCTGTGTGATTTCTAAATATCAACAGAGGAACAAAGGAAATGGGAACTCACCTAAACGACTCCAAGAAACAAGAGGCTTGGGGGAACCGATGGCAACACATTCCAGCATCGCTGTTTGATGCACGGGCACAGTGATATTTTGGGGACCCGCGATTATCACTGGTTTCTGCAATGTCTTTGGTTCCCACGCTGTCAGTGGTAAATCAATTAAAAAATGATTAGTAAATAGCAATGACTTCCATTAGGGAATCCTAAAATCAACTAACCAGCAAAATCAAGAGAATAAATTGATAATTTTCCAGTTAGAGAAAAATTTAATTAAAATACATGCACAAAGAGATATTTTGTTTTAAATAGCACCACCAATAATGCATGAAAATTGGAAAGTCACATCAAGATCGCCAGCAAATGGTGAAGGAGTCATTATATCCAATCAAAAAATCATGACAACCTCTTTTTACCTTTGAATATAATGGAACCCCAAATGATTAAAAAACTAACATGTACAGTTAGCAGCAGACAACATTATCACATTTCAAGCACTGACTTGATCTGGAACAATAATTAGTGCAGCCCTGCTGGCAATTTGAGCATAGCTGTGGAAAATTTGCCACTTTGCTTGTCTAAAGGAACACCCCTGTGAAGATTCTTTGTGCTATTCTCTTCCAAACCAACAGGGGTCTAATTCCACCCTAATCATCAAATTCCACCTACTTTGATGAATATTTTGAAAATATGATTGAAGACCAACGACACATCTTCAATGTGTTTTGCTTCAGGGAGCTGAGGAAATGCTGATGTGCTCAACTACCCTACAGGTATACTTCCATGGTTAAACATAACTTGGACTCGTGTTGAATCAATTCCTGGCAGAGAATGCATGTGCAGACTTTCAGATTAGTTGCAGTGATTATGGGCAACTTCAGCTCTAAATTTCAATACAAAGTCCAATTGAACCAATTATTGGAAACTGTCCAGGAAGACAGACCTCTCAATTGTTTACCTGGAACAACAGTTAAAATGGCTTCTGCACTCCTGCGCCTATTTGCAATGTTGGTTGCGACACAACGATACAGTCCAGCGTGTTGTCTCTCAACACCATAGATCTGAAGGATTCCTGTCGGTAGAGCAGTTATCCTGGGGAGAAAGAGAATTTTATCTTCTAAAAAATATCCTGACTTTTAAGATTTATACAACAATTTGGTATATTGGAACGGTGTCAGTAACAATTTGGGACACTACAGCAAAATTCCATTTTATTAACAAAAGAAACAAAATCAAAATTGTGCACAACTAAAACAGTGGTATATTTATCTAATTATTAAAGTCAAATTATGTTACAGTAAAACTCTGTTTCTGATAGTTTGGAAATCTTAATGGGTTGGCACCTGGCTCTTTCATTTTCCGGGACTGCAACCCAGGGTTCTGGAGTGCATGTGGGGTGTGTGGTGAAACTGGGGTAAGGGTCAGCAACATGGGTGGGTTTGCAGCTGGAGTCAGGGTGTGGAGTGCTTCTCTCTTTTAACAAGCTTAAATTTACAAGCTGAAACTTACTGGGTTCACTACCATGAAGCATGTTTAAAAAAGTGAAATAAAATTATGTTGGGGTATTAATAGACGAAACATCCAGAAAATTTGTTAGTCCAGCATCATGAGGGTGCCACATTATTGGAGTTTTACCAAATAGAATACCACTATAATTATACAGGTTTTTGTTTTTACAAGTTTCCCCACTCAGTACAGTACCTGTCAGTAGCTAGGGGCAGTGCTGTCCGGTTGAATTCCCAGGTTATGATTGGTGGAGGATTTGCATGTATCTTGCAGATAAATCGTGCTACTTCCCCTTCCTTCACCACTGTATGAATTGGCTGAACTTCAAATGGAGACATACCTGAAAAGGAACATCATGTTTAGAAATTCAGACTAGTTAATAGGATATAACTAGAAAATAAACCTCAGTAAGCAAAAAAAATCTCCAAAAAACTCCAACACTTCCTACAAGTTAACACCCCCACTGAAACCAATCAAAATACAATGTGAACCAAAAGGTTAACTTTTCAGATGATTCAGTTGTATTCCTGAATTTAAAAAGGAACATGTCCCAAAAATTAGTTTGTAAAAAATAAAATAAACCTTCAGCTTCAACTCTGAAGCTAGGTTTATAGCTGGTTAGAGGATTAGAGTACCCACGAAACTATTCTTTCACATTGGTAATCAAAGCAGGTGTTTAAGTGAATGATTCTTTAAAAAAAATGGATCTGGGAAACAATTCCCTAGTAGTTTAAGGACCAAGAAAATTATTTTCTGAAATGTTGATACAAAATCTGTGGTATCCAAGGATTTGTATTCAAATAAAATCACTTGTCCAATACCATATGAATTAATGGAGTTAATTATTCCAGTAAGCTTAAATTTCAGGACAAATAACTGCTCTATGAAAGCCATCTACACTTTCTCCCTCCCTCCCTCCCCCCAAACTCTGAGTCAGACTAAATTTCCATTCTGTGAGCTTTGTGCCTTTTATTAAAGAAACAGAATCTAAACTACTTTGAAGCCAAGATAACAAATGTTCTTCCAAAATTCTTCTACCATCCTAAACTGCTTTCAAAACATGGACATTTTGTAGAACATTACTTCAATGAACAACCATGCTGTAACATAGTCCACTACTGTAACTAAATGCATGTAAAATATATTTGCTGTGAAATCTAAATAAATCCTGCAGTAGATTGCTCATTTGGTTGATGTGAAGGACTGCTCTAATGTGAAACTGACTTCCCCAATACAAGCAGTTACCATCTCACAGATGTTTTTGCCAGCAGCAATTGAAAGGATCCTAGTGAGGAGAGTCATTTCTCACACTCCAGGACCTGAAAGGAACTCCAAACTCTTTCAGGATTGCAGAGTTACAAATGACAAAAAACTTCCCTCAGGATAAATGATCATTGAGCCTTACCATGCAACCAATACAAGTGTTGCTAACAATAAGAACATTAGGGCTCGTAAAAATTTCACACCTCTGGAAAATTTGTAACTCATCAATATGTACAGAAGAATTAATTCTAAGGTCCAGTACAAAGATGAAAGGCACGCTTGTAGATCAAGACAAACTTTGAGGATTAAAGAAAACCAAAATCTAATCAATGGGTAAAAAATACAGATTGTGACCAGTTAATAATCAACCAACCCGTAGGAGGTGCAATAAATGTCGGAGATCAATCATCCGTCTTGGTGAAAAGGTGCACAGTTTACCAGGGAAAGAAAGTACCAATCCCTCCTCAATCAGCACTCCAAAAAAATTCACAATTTCAACAGAAATACAGTTACAGCAGCTTGTAAGGCAGCTTTCTCAAAAGCCCAGAGTTTACCCTGCAAGTACCCACACCAATAAAAAAAATGTTTTAAAAGTCCTTAGTAGGTGGTAAATTTATGAGGGGAGCAATTACTGGTCAATATAATTGAACTCAATCCTTATGGGTCAAGACAGAAAAAGTTAGGCCAGGATTCCTATTCCCAGTTTCTATGCAGTGACTCTGCTGGATGCATATCTACACAATAAATGCTGAACCAGAAGTAGCTGTGATGCCTCAAAAGGCTGAACAGTTTATTGACATTCACTATAAAAAACACACATAAACAATGGCTTCTTTGGTTGAGGTACCAGAGGGTGAATAGCTTCTGAAAAACTTTTACCCCAAATATGGAATACCTGTTATCAATACAAGGATGAAAAGGCAATTGACAGAAACGTCGTGACATAAATTCCCAAATCTACCAATTAATTCAATACACTGCTTAGCAGTCATAGTTCTTGCTGAATTCAATAAAATGAAAATAGAGTCCAAAAAGAAAGATTACTGCAGGAAAAACATGTCAGAGATAATAGTACCCAATTCAAAAGGTTAAATTTGTCAGAATCAAAGTCGAAAACTAAAGCTCAATTTTTTCCAAAAATATCTATTTTAACAGAACATTTATGTTGGAAACCTGATGGCT
>JARFYF010000061.1:28564701-28575935 GCA_030265395.1 Rhina ancylostomus | reverse complement strand
CTATTCACCTCATCTATGCCCCTCATGATTTTATAAATGTCTATAAGGTCACACCCAGCGTCCTACGCTGAAGGGAAAGAGTCCCAATGTCTCCTTGTAACCCAAGCCCTCCAGCCCCAGTAACATCTTTGTAAATCTTTTTTTGTAGCCTCTCCAGTTTAATGACATCGTTCTGGTACAAGTCATATTTTAGTCAGTGTTGGTGATTAATTTTAGCGATCTTTCTCTTGTCTATAACAGAATTGGATGTGATCTTGGAAAACCCACTGGTGAAACACATTTCAAACATTGGCCCAACATTATTGTTCCTAGTGGGCTGCTGCGTTTAGTATATGTCACATTCAGAATTATTATTCTGTGTCCTCAAGATCTTTATACCATCTCCCTGTGGAGCATGTTTCATAGATTTACCTCTTTATTCAACATGGTAATATTTCTACAAAGTAGCCTTCAATTTACCTCCCACATTCCTTGAAATACTGATTATGTCCTTGGAACGTCTAATCCTCCCGATTTACCTCCACTGCTTGCCTGATATCAAGTTACAAGTGAAAAACAACTAATGTCACTTCTAGTATCAAAGCCACAATAGGGTGTAGTGAGTTAGTGGTTACAGGCACTGTTGTTGAGACACAAATTACAAGTTGTAATCTCAGCATGATGACTGGGCAATTTACTATGAAGTAATTAAATCAATCTGGAATAAACAGCCTGTATCAGTAATTGTAGCTATGAAACTGGAGTATCATTAAAAACACAGTGGAAGGAAGTGTGTTGTCCTAACTTAGACTGGCCTGTAGGTGATTTGAAACCTATCACAATATGGATAACTGATGAATGTCCATTGAAAAGGCATCAGGAATAGTTTGGAATTGATGATAAATGCTGGATGGCCGTAGGATTTAGAAAATGTCATGCACACGGCTCCACCTTGGCATCCTACTCAACCCTGAGCTGCAAACTGACCACCCCTTCACTGTCGCAGCTTATTCCCCCCCTAATCTGAACTGGCCAAATCTTGATATTGGTGATTGGTGTATTATTGTCACATGTACTGAGATACAGTGAAAAGCTTTTGTTTGTGTGCCATCCAGATAGATCATTCCGTACATTAAGGAAGTAACAAAGGAAAACAATGCAGAATATAGTGTTACAGTTACAGAGAGAGTGCAGGTAGTCAATAAAGTGTAAGGGCCACGATGAGGTAGATTGGGAGATCGAGTTCATCTTGGAATTGGTTTATTATTGTCACTTGTACCAAGGTACAGTGAAAAGCTTGTCTTGCATACCATCCATACAGATCAATTCATTACACAGTGCAATGAGGTAATACAGGGTAAAACAATACGGAATGCAGAGTAAACTGTCACAGCTACAGAGAAAGTGCAGTGCAGGTAGACAGTAGCAAGGTCATAACCAGGTAGATTGTGAGGTCAAGAGTCCATCTCATCGTACTAGGGAACCGTTCAATAGTCTTATAACATGGGATAGAAGCTGTCCTTGAGCCTGGTGGTACGTTCATTCAGACTTTTGTATCTTCTGCCTGATGCGACAGAGGAGAAGCGAGAATGTCTGGGGTGGGTGGGTCTGTGCCGGCTGCTTTACTGAGGCAGTGAGAAGTACAGACAGAGTCCATGGAGGGGAGGCTGGTTTCCATGATGTGCTGAACTGTGTCCACAATTATCCTCAATGTCTTGTGGTCCCAGGCAAAGTAGTTTCCATACCAAGGCATGATGTATCCAGATAGGATGCTTTCTATGGTGCCTCAATAAAAATTGGTAAGGATTGATGGTGACGTGCCCGATTTCTGTGGCCTCCTGAGAAAGTAGAGATGCTGGTGAACTTTCTTGACCATGGTGTCTTTGTGGTTGGACCAGATCAGGCAATTAGTGATGTTCACTCCTAGGAACTTTAAGCTCTCAACCCTCTCGACCTCAGCACCACTGATGTCAACAAGAGCATGTGGACCATCCCCCCCCGAAGTCAATGACCAGGTCTTCTCTTTTGCTGATGTTGAGGGATAGGTTGTTGTCATGACGCCATTTCACTAAGCTCTCTATCTCCTTCCTGTACTCCAGTTCATCATTATTTGAGATACGACCCACTACAGTGGTATCATCTGCAAACTTGAAGATGGAGTTCGAGCAGAATCTGGCCACACAGTCTTGAGTGTATAGGGAGTAGAGTAGAGGGCAGAGGCTGCAGCCTTGTGGGGCGCCAGTGTTGAGACTAATCGTGGCGGAGGTGTAGCTGCCTATATTAGGAAGTCAAGGATCCAGTTGCAAAGGGAGGTGTTGAGTGTCAGGTCTCGGAGTTTTGAGATGCATTTGGTTGGAATTATAGTGTTGAAGGCAGAGCTGTATTCAATGAACAATAGTCTAAAGTAGGTGCCTTTGCTGTCCAGATGCTCCAGAGATGAGTGTAGAGCCAGGGAGATGGTGTCCGCCATAGACCTGTTACAGCGGTAAGTGCATAGCAGTGGGTCGAGGTTTTCCAGGAGGCTGGAGTTGATGCGTGCCATGACCAGCCTCTCGAAGCACTTCATGATGGTTGATGTCAGAGCCACTGGGCGGTATTCATGTACCTTGTTTTTCTTAGGTACTGGGATGATAGTTGTCTTTTTAAAACAGGTGGGAATGTCAGACTGAAGCAGGGAGAGATTAAATATGTCTGCAAATACCCCCGCCAGCTGATATGCACAGGATCTGAAGACACGGCCAGGAACACCATCCGAGCCAGATGCTTTCCGCAATTTGTTCTCTGGAAGACTGTTCTTACGTCCTCAGTGGTGACCATGGGTTCAGGTGCATTGGAGGCTGTGAGGGTGGATGGTGACTTACCAATCCCCTTCTGCTCAAAACGTGCATAGAATGTGTTAAGCTCATTGGGAAGGGATGCACTGTTGTTGGCAATGCTTCTTGACTTCATTTTGTAGCCCATAATAGCATGTAAGCCCTGCCACAACTGACGGCTGATCTGGTACTCGAATTTGGACTCATATCTTGGCATCCCTGATGACTTTATGGTGATCATATCTTGATTTCATATGTAGGTCAGGGTCACCTAATTTGAACGCCGCAGACCTGGACTTCAGTAGGGAGTGGACCGCCTGGTTCACGCATGGATTCCGATTTGGGAACACGTCTGGTACACAGTCCTCAGCACACTTGCTGATAAAGTCCGTGATGGTGGTGACATACTCATCTAGGTTGGCAGCTGAGTCTTTGAACATGGACCAGTCCACTGACTCAAAGCAGTCACATAGAAGCTCATCTGTTTCCTCAGACCAGCACTGCTCGACTTTCTGTACTGGATCCTCCCGTTTCAGTTTCTGAGGTCACCCCTCAGCCTCCTTCACTCCAGGGAAAACAAGCCCAGCCTGTCCCATCTCCCCCCATAACTCATGTCCTCCAACCCAGGCAACATCCTGGTAAATCCCCGCTGCACTCTGTTCAGCTGAACTGCATCCTTTCTCTAGTGTGGTGATGTGCTGACCAGAACTTCACACATTACTCTAAGTGGCCTAACCAGTGTTTTGTAAAGATGGAACATAACATCCCAATTTTTATATTCTATACCCCAACCAAGAAAGAAGCATGCCACATGCCTTCTTCATCACCCAACCTACCACTGTGGCCACTTACAGGGACTATTGACTTGAACTCCCTCTGTTCATCAACATTCCCTAGTGCCCCACCATTTACTGTACATTCCCACCATTACTTGACTTCCCAAAATGCATCATCTTGCACTTGTCAGGATTAAATTCCACCAACTAATGCTCTACCCAAATTCCCATCTGATCTGCAGCCTGCTGTAGCCTTTGACAACCTTCCTCGCTGTCCACATCATCAACTTTCATGTTACTTGTAAAGACACTAATTATTCCCCTACATCAACATCCAAGCCATTAATATATATGACAAACGACAAAGGTCCCAGCACTGATCCCTGCAGTACAGCACTGGTCACAGACTTCCAATCAGAAAGCCAACCTTGATGTTATTGAGCATCAGATGGAAACAGATGTCTGGAACAGAAACAGAAAGAACAAGCAAAGTCATTCTCCAGGTATACAGTTCAGCTCTGAAACCGGAGCATTACAACATTCAGTTAATTTTATTGCCCTGAGTTTTATTTACATGTTAATTCTTAGTTATTTTCTACCCAAAAGCCTTAAGCAGTCTTTAAAAAATCTAAGACTGAGAAGCTTCACCCTATGACAACCCACAGTGTTTGCTGAGCTATCTGTGATAGCATTTCTTAACAGTGGGAGAAAAATCAAATGGAACATAAATTCTATAACTGAAAACTCAGTGGATATTTTTGAACCTTTGCCCTTTTACTCCTATAAACACGTATTCATGGAGAAAAAGTCCCTGCTGATATAAATCAAGTTATTTATGAAAGAAAATATTTAAAAATTACCTGAGGTGGGATGAAGCAACATTTGACACCTTAGCTAGCCAGGAGGATGTAACAGTTAACAAGGATTCTGTGCAATGATTTATAATCATGCTGAACAGCAAAAAGAAAGACCCTCGTGTCTGTACCAACTACTTCTTGCATTGATTCCATATCATTCTAGACCCTGCTCAATCATCTGAAGATCCAATCTACTTTCAACCAAGAGGTGGGGTCCATTTTTGCCTGGTGCAGACACAATGACGTAACATTTCTGGGATTGTCTGACCTCTCCCATTTTAAACACTGATAAAACCCAATAGGTCAATTGTCCTGGTGAACTGGGATAGAGGGAAGAACCTAAAGGAGATTAAAAAAGTAAAATTCTTCATATTTAAAAATGGAAGTAATAAAAAATATGATTAAGAAAAGTAAGATTCCTCCACAAAGCCACACATTTTGTGTAGGAGACCAAGGGCTGAAGTAAACTAAGTACTTATTCTTCAATAGCATTACCCTTAGAACACTGTAAAAAAACAGGATTTAACTAAGTTATACCATCTTCTACATTGCAACAGAGATGACAATTCAAACGTATGTCATTAGATGCACTTCCTCGTAACAGGGAATATAAGCACAAATCTTTGTCACTGCAGACTATTTTTAAAAAATGAGAAAGTTCAAGCATGTACAGAGTATGTAGTTTAAAGATCTCTCCTACATAATTTTCTCCAAAAAAAAGTCATATCAAGGTCTGAAGAATGACAGTGCAGCCACATCAGTCGGTGCTTTTATTGAAAAGCCACGTGATTGGTTTTACTGGAATTGGGTTCATCTGAAAGCAAAACCATGGGAATAAATAAAAATTCAAGAGACAATTTAGATTTTCTGTAACATTGTAATTACTGGACAAAACCCTTAAATTTAAAGCAAAGTATAACATACTTAAAGGTAATGAATTCTTTTAAAATTTGTGGCACCATATGCATCAAGAGGACAGCTGATTTCACAAACTAACCTTCCATCAAGTGAGAGTGATGACAGGGTCCTGAGGTCGACTCCCAGACCCAGCTGATATATCTGATCTCTACAGGAACAGTCATTGGAGTGCACAGACTTGAAGATGTGAGAGTGAGAGTGAGAGACCAAGTTCGCATCACCAGATTTCTATTCAGCGTTCCTTGCTGGAGACAGGACACAGGCTCAGCTGCAGCATCATTGTAAACAGGAGGAGGAGTTGGCCATTTAAGCACTCGCTTGCTCTGCCACTCAATAAGATCATGATTCATCTTTAACCTCACATCACTTTTCCATGCTATATACCGCGACTCCTTCAGAATCGAAAGATTTAGTAATCCTGATATATGCTTAATGCCCGGGCCTCTGCAGCCCTCTTAGAAAGAGAGTCATTGGCGTTTGGTGAATATATTTCTTCTTACCGCAATCCTGAATAGCCAACCCATTATTGTGAAATTGTGAGTCCTCTTTCAAGTCACCCAGGCCAGGGGAACATTATCCCTGCACCAAGTTCTGTAAGGACTTAGGAAATTTGAGAACTTCTCTCATTGTTCTAAACTCGAGAGTATCAGCCCGTTGGTTGACCTCCTCATAGACCCATACCCCCATTTTAAGAATTAATCTGGTCAGCCTTAATTGAACTTTCTTTATCACAAATATATCCTTTGGTAGGGAGGGAGTCAGAACTGTACACAATATTCCAGGTGCAGCATCACCTGGGCAGTACATAATTTCAGTATGACATCTGGTAGTCAGATCCCTTTGCTGTAAAGATCAATGTATCATCTGGTTTCCTAATTGCTCGGTGTATGTGCATGTTAACTTTCAGTGATTTATGTGCAAGGACACCCAGATAACTCAGAGCACCAACGTTTTTCATTCTCGACATATACAAGATATTCTGCTTTTCTATTTTTCCACCAAAGTGGATGATCACATTTTTAGCTATTACATTACATCGGTCGAGTCCTTATATGTTTACTCAGCTTGTTTACTTCCCCTTGAACCCACTCCGCACTCTCCTCACAACTCTCAGTACCTTCCCACTTTATATCATCAATAAACCTGGACACGTGGTGCACTCGCCCCCATCTCTCTGTCATTGATGTACATTGTGAATAGTTGGTGCCCCACGACAAGTCCCTGTAGAGTCCTACCATTTTGAGCCTCTCTACTTAAAATTGACACATTTATTCTAACTCTCTTTTCAGTCCATTACTCCACATCAGTACATCACCCCCAGTTCTACAAGTTGTAATTTTCTTTTTAACAACCTCTAGCATGGCACTGGAAGGCCTTCTGAAAGTCTAAATATATCATACCCACTGGCTTCCCTTTATTCATTCTGCTAGCTAAACCACAGTTCTAATGTTGCCCACAAATGGATCAGCCGTCCACATTCATGTGGGGGGACTGTATGTTGGATGGCGATGGCAGTAGGCTCCCACAATCTGTCAGGCTGTGACCCACAAACCTGTGCCTTCACAGGGGAGGGGATTTTTTTAATACTATTTTTGAAAAATGTCAAATCAAGTTCTGCCCAAATATAATTACCTTTTTATTTCTGATGGCCTAGATTAAAATCCAATCCAGGTTCTAAATGGACTACGTCAGATGAACGTGAACAATTTCTGGATTAAATAGTAGGCTTCCCCTATTTTTCACCCTCTTCTCTACCCCTTTACCTGAAGACATAGATTGACTTTCTAGCACTGGGTACCCTAGCTAATGTTCACACACCACACTCTTGGCTAAATGGCTATTATTCACAGCAACCCTGGTTAACATCAACCATCTGAAGATCCTGTAGGGCATCAGATATGACGATCCCCCTTTGCACAAAGTCATTGCACCTTCGGGCTGTGAATGAGCTGAAGGCATTTTCATATAATCTTCAGCTACACCTAAGACTGAGAATTCAGATCAAGTGCTTGATGACTGTGGCCCTAGGGCTACAGTACACACGATCAAGATCATACCATCAAAGGCCAAAATAACAGCTACAGAGGAAAATAAAAATTGTCACACAATGCAAAAAGGTTTGAGGCACATCTGTGAGGAACCAATAAATCTGGGCCTACTTTCCAAAGCTTTGCACTGTGGGGAAGGTCATTCACGTTGGGTAAGTTGCAACCAAATTGAAGGAGAGTGATTGCAGTATCCTGTCAACAGAACATTTTTGTTATGCAAACACAAAGATGATAAAGGGCAAACTAGCTGAACCTTTCTCCCTTTTTTAAGTTAAGGAATTTTTGGTTCAAAGGCCTTAGTTGTATTACTGGAAGGATTGTCACTTTGCACTAACCTGGTTTCTGCATCATTCAGGAACCATCAAAACCAAAAGAGTGCAAGGAAATGGAAAAATATTTTCTCCAACCATTAACCTGATGAACTTAAAAAGCACCCAACCAAAAACCAATTAGTTTTAATTCATTCTTAAACATCTTTCTATAATTGCTTTCTCATCTTAAATAAAAGCTGTGCACTGAATCATTTAATGAGACAGTAGTGCCTTTTAGTCACTGCCCTGCCAACGGGAGATGCGATCACTTGAGCATGAAGCAATCATACACTGCCGGTAGGCCATCTGGAACAGTAATGTTGCTTGGACAGTCCTAGTGTGGGCAGCCACTAGGTGTGACATTGGGGTTGGGTTGTTGTCGAGGGTTAATTTGTAGCAAGAACATACAAAGAAAACTTTAGAGCTTCTTTTGAAATAATTTTATTTAAAATATGCAGCCTATTTAAAAAATAGATGACTCTGATTTCATTTTCCATGAATAAATTGTTTGCAGCAAAAACAGAAACGTGGTGATGACCATGGCCCCTGAGTGGTTATTACAACAACAAACAGCAGCAAGTTTTAGCTTGCTGTTTGCATGGAACAGTAGTAGGTTCTGGCTTACTTCCCCTAGCCAGCAGACACCAAGTTTGAGGACATCACCTCCATAGTTGTACAGATTTGGATCTACTATATCTGTAGGGCTTTTATTTCTCACTTTGCCCAAAAGCATGATTCTATATTGGAGTCCATCAATAGTCACGTATGGCTGTACTCTGGGGGTTCCACAGAGGCAATGGTGCACAGATGAACAATGGTTCTACAGAGGTATGAACAATTAGGGTTTGATCCTAATGGAGTGGGCACTGTTGAGGCACAGTTTTGAGGAACTTGTAAGAAAGGATATTCTATCCGCCCCAATGACAATTCTTGCCTAACAAGTAATTCACATTTCTGCTGACTTCTAAAGCCATGTGTGTTTTCATGTCAGCCTTAAAGGCATATCACAATAGTCAGAAAGCCTTAAAGGCTGACGTTTTCTACATGAGCACCGACCAGTCACGTGGCTTTCCAAGTACTAATGTGGCCAGTCACACAAGGTCTGTCAATCAGGAGTTAACGTGGAGGGTGAGAAATGTATTAGTAACGAGGCTGTGGCTGTCCTGCTGCTGAAGACAATCCAGTTGAATAAGGAGCATAGTCTTTGATTGCTAGAATTAAATGGACACTAAATTGTAGCGGCTGTGTTTTGTATTCAGCTCTAGAGATAAGACTCCAGTGAACTGATTTAGGGAGAGAAGTATTCAAAGAGGGCCTGTACATAAGGCTCCTTTAATGCTAGTGATCGAAAAATAAAGATTACCTAATGAAAAGAATCCAATCTCATATGTCCACCAAAATGTAGTCAAAACTACACACTTCTCTTTCCTTCTCCTTGTTCTTCAATATCCAACACATTGTTTAATGCCCTCCGATCAATGTAACAAATAAATCCCTGCAAAAGGTCATTAATAGAAACAAGTTCCTAGATTAAGCAAGGTGAAATTGGTAGAGGGTGCCCTCGGTTGAAGATTACAACCAATCCCATTAAACAAGTTCCCAGGTGGTGTTGGCAAAGAGAGGAGCTCTTTAAAGTCAAGGTGCTCCTGCAATACCCAGTGGACCCATGAGGACCATCATTATGCACTCTTTTTGCAGCAAGATTATGTGCAGCAGCAGAAGTCTGACTGCAGATCATATACTGTCCCTGTTTTATTATACAACATAAATACAGTTAACAATTAAATGAAAGCTGTGTGTCCAGATGTAATAACAGGAGGGCCCCAAAGCAACCTGAGAGGGGAAAGAAGAATATTGAAAACGGCTATTAGCTACTGAAATAACACAAAAGGATGCTTTTGAAAAGCACTGAACTTTGAAAATCTTTCACACAAAATCAAGCTCCAACTTCCATGAAAACAGTGTTTTATTATAAATAGACTTCATACATCAACTTCCCCAGTGTCGTGCACAAAATCCATTTTCCAACTGAAAATTCATTTCTTCGTAAGTACACAATGTATTTACAAAATTGTTTCCATCAGCTCTTCTGTGTCTCAAATTCTATTCTAAATTACAACCTTAAATATGAAAGATAATAATGCATGCATCATCTTTTTAATATAACTATAAAAGTTAGTGGATTATTTTCATAAGGTATTTACAAATCTGAAGTGAATATATATTATGCAGAACACAAATATAATTTATGGTAGATGTACAATCTAGGATCACTATGGTTTTGTAATATATACACGCATCCTATAATAAGTGCTTTATACTCAAAACTATAATTGAAGAAGGGTAACTTTAATAGTCATTAGTTATACTATATGAAGTCTCTTCCATAAAAGTCCACATTTAAGACAAATTGTTACAATATTCAAATCATTTTTCTGCATCCTGAACTGGCATAAACAACATTTGTTATAATATGTGATTAAACCAGCATTTCTCGAACTCTGATTGCTGGTACTCTACCCTGCAATCAGTTTGATTTAGACCCATTAATCCATATAAGAAAAGTCAAGTCCAGGCAATGGATCTGACCCACCGTATATGAGTACTTGTTTTCTAAAAGTGAAGACTTAATTGTTTTTTCATTGACAGGGTTTATGCTTCATGCTTTTTTGACCTGGAAGATGTCAAGCATATTTTCTTTCACCATAAACATAGGTTGCCTTTTTTCACAAGGTCCAATTTACAGGTTGTAACTTGCACTATACAAAAGCATCACAGAATACAGGTTTCATTCGTCAAACAATTTAGATTTTTCAACTTGTTGGAGTCCTAAAAAAAAGTTACACTGAACTTAATTTATAAAACAACAGAAACAGGGGGAAATTTTTAAAAAGTGTAGAGTATGTTCCACTGTGTAAACATAGCACAGCCAGCAAATCTTCAGCAGCCACCTTCCTTCCTCTGTGTACCATAGAAACAAGCCACCAGAATTAAGAAAGTTTGCAAACATAAAGCTCTGCAACCAACATCTGTTGAGTATTAAGTACAGCATCTGGAATCCTCAGAGAGGAAGATTAATGGTCAAGTGGAAAATAAAAGATTGTTTTTGAAAGCATCAATACTTATAGTCATATTGATCATATTCACATTTTCTGAAGGTGCTATCAAAAGACCAAAACAGATTTCTGAAATAAACACAGTTCAACTAAATCCTTGTAGCTGGTGACCAAATTACATTCCAAAACCTAAATTTGGCACTAAAGCTTCAAAGATCCAACCTCCTTTCAGACTACAGGTTTACCTTCAAGATTTCACAGTAATTTGCCCATTTATTTTTTAGAGTTAAGGTTGCAGTTGTCATTGCAGCTGCGAGACTAAATGTCAGCAGCTTTTAACCTACACAAAATTATTGTTGGGAAAACTTAACATTTATGCTACATATGTTACCTAAAACTATGAGGTTACCAAGTTACATATGGCACCTTAGTGACCAAATTGTAGTGACTAAACATGGCAATAAAGACTGGGGAGA
>JARFYF010000061.1:28481766-28492207 GCA_030265395.1 Rhina ancylostomus | reverse complement strand
GAGAGTTTCTTTTCAGGTTTCAGGAAAGACAAGAGGGAACCACAGATCATCATTGATTTATTATTGTCACGGGTATTGGGATGCAATGAAAAACTTTGGTCTGTGTGCCATCAAGGCAGGTCATGCCATACACAACTATGTTGAAGCAGTACAAGAAACCAGCACAGAATATAGTGTAGCAGCTATAGAGTATGAGCAGTGCAGGTAAACAAATAAAATGCAAGGGCCACAACGAGGTAGATAAGGAGATCAATAATTCATCTCTAGCATATGAGAGGTCTGTTCCAGAGCCTGATAACAGTGGGACAGAAGCTGTCCTCGAGTCTGATGGTACATGTATTCAAGCTTTTGGAGGGGAGAAGTGGCGTATACAGTGATACGCACGAGTCGCTGAGAGATACAGCACAGAACCAGGCCCTTTGCTTCACCGAGACTGTGCCGACCATCAACCATCCACGTACAATAACCCTACGTTAACCCCACTTTTCTTATTCTCCCCACATTCTCATCAACTCTCCCCAGATTCTACCATTCACCTACGCAGGTCATTAAACAAAATTAGAGTACATGAGATTAGGGTAATACACTGGACTGTAGGTTCATTTACGGTTAGGAAACAGATGCAAAACAAACAAGCCCATTTTCAGGGTGAGAAGGTGCTGCCAGCTGTTCACAATTTAAACCAGTGATTAGTTGAGAGGACCAAGTGTAATATATTCAAGATTGCTGAGTGACACTGTGAGCTGAGGAAATGCAGAGGCCTCAAGGGGAAAATAGTGAATGGACAGGGACATGGTAAATGGGATATAATGTGGAAAAATATGACACTGTCTATTCTGGTGGAAAAATAAAAAAAAAACAGAATTTTTTTTAAAAAAAACAAGTGATAAGTTTTGGTGCTGAGAAGCACCTGGATGTCCTTGTATTCAAGTCACTGAAAGTTAACATGCGGGTATAGCAAGGAATTAGGAAGGCAAACAATGTGCTAGCCTTTTATGTATGAGGATTTGAGTTCAAGAATTAAGATGTCTTACTACAATCATACAGAGCCTTGGTGAGATGACACCTGCACTATTCAGTACAGAACTGGGTATCTCTACCAAAGGAAGGACATGAATGCAATTGCAGGACTGCAACAAAGGTCTACAACTTAATATCTGGAATGGAGGTGGACTGCCCTATGGGGAGAGATTAAGCAGAATGAGCCTATGCTGTCTTGTATTCAGAAGAGGGAGAGGTGACCTAGTGAAACATAATTATTGTGATGCTTGGACAGGATAGATGCAGGGATGATGTTTCTCCTGCCTGGGGTTACAGCTTCATAGTAATGGGGTTGATCGGATAGGGTGAAGATGAAGAGATTTCTTCACAAGAGGAGGCTCAGCCATTGAATGCCTTCAGGACAAAGATCAATAGATGTTTGGACAACAAGAGAATCAAGGGATATGGGATTAGTGCTGGGGAATGCTGCTGGGGTAAAACGTCAGCCATGATCTTATTAAATGTGCAGCAGTTACAAGGGGCCAAATGGTCTACTGATGCTTGTGTTTTTAATGTTCTTATAATTTAACTCAAGTTGCAAGTAATCAAGCTCTGCAGTATTTCTTCAACAGTGGTTACATTTAATTATTAAATCTGATTATGCTCAAAACAGCAGTGGAGGCAGCATTCAAAAATATTCCTCTTCATCTTGGAAACAAATGAATCATATATCATTGTCCAAAAAATAATTATTTGGTCCTCAAATGCATTTTGCTTTTAGCTGAGTCTGAAATGCTTCTAATATTCCTAGTTCCCTCAAATCAGACAATGGCTCATTTAAGGTTTGATTTGCTAAAAATCAGTTTGAAAGACCAAGTCAACTAACTGCTGCAGTTGAAATACTAACTAGATAATCCAGCAAAATAAAAGTGATCAACTACAGGTAAGGCTACTCTGGAATGAGCAGCAGTTTACCCTTTTAAGAAAGAAATTTCCATATAGGCATAGCACTAAACTATCTTGAAATATTTTGCCTTAAGTAACCAGGGATTTGTATACACAATGTATTACTTTACCAACTTTACAGACAAAAATCCTTCTTAACAGCCATCTATCCGTATGACTTCTTTGAAAATAATTTAGGAGAATGGTTCATTTAATTGTTCATTAATTGTGTATATGCATTATTAATATGGATATACACAATATTAATGGAAGGAAAATCATACTCTGAGGAAAGGTAATTTAATGAAACAAAAACTATTCCGAATACTGGAACAACATATTATGTATTGGTGCTGAAAGTGCAGAAAAATTGTTCCTATTGCCAGCCTGAGTCAACATTGGAGATTACATGCAAGACACACGTGATTTATGTTCTGCACCAACAGTGATCTCTTTTTGTTCAAACCGCTTCATGTCCATTTAATCCCATTGCTTTATTATGCCAGCTGAACAGTGACTGCCCTCAGCTGTTCTCAACCAAGAGCAGATCTTAGTTGCAGGTCAGCCAATATTGCTGCATGCCTATATGTTAGCCTAACTGTTTCCAGATCAGCTGCAGATGTGATAAAGACCTCTTGTTGTCCATCTCTGCATCACAAGCACCCTTGCGCAAGGTCAGGCTATGGAGGGGAACAGCCAGGGCACTTAGCTGCTGTGATTTGACAAACATCTGACGTTAGCCCAAGTTAAACTTCACTGATGAATCTCTCATGGTTTTTCTCAAAGGGTAAATGAAAAGTCACACAGGTGTATTAGTTGCAACAGATGTTTTGTAGTTCTACCCCAGAATAAATAAATTCCTGTAAATTTGTTAATTAAAAAGTTGAACTACATTGAGAAAATGAGGTGCAACTACCACTTCAGTGTTATTGACTCAGAAATTCATTACTGATAAATAGTGTTTTCAAATTATTAACTCCACTACCAAGACCTTAAATCAAATTCACACAACTTTCCTACCCTATCTGCAGACAAAGAATAATAAAATGGTGGCTAGAAGACACATTCCCATCCTCAAAGTGTGTGCTTCACTTTGCCAAAGTGAAGCTCAGGGAAAAGCTATCATGCATCCACAGTATCAACAAAGATATTAATTTGATCAAAACTCACACTGGAACAAATAGCCATCTTATCACTTTATTTCTTAAAGGTTGAATACACCTGAAGCAACTCGTCACAGACACCATGGGCTGCAAACTTATGGCTCTGTGTATAAAAGATCCTAAAGGAGGCTCTGCAATCTATTTACTTTTTCTCTGAGGTGCAATGCTGTCAGTGGCCAGAACTATGAGTCTCTACAGCAATAATATCCCCAGACACAATGCCAGGTAGAATCTCCTTTCTCACCCTTCACCCCAAATTTGAATCTGGCTTCAATTGACCAGACCCTGCACAAGAGTATTGTGGATCAGTTGCAGGGTACATTCTGCGGTTCTTAGCACATTTTAAAAACAGAAAGCTAATGCTGGCCAACAGCCACAGAAGAGGTGAGAGGAATCACCCAATAGAGAAGTTACAGAAGGCCATTAAACATGATTTCCATAGAGTGGCATGAGAATTGCATCTTCAAGGCATGGACCTTCAAAAAAAAAGGAAATTCTTGTGATCAGCATCTTGTGTGTAGTAAACACTCAAATTTTTACGAAGGAGAAACTAGTTGAAAATATTGAAAATCTGATACTGAAGAAGAAACTGCTCCAGTTAAAAAAAGGAGAAATTTCCCAAAGATCCAGAAATAAAATCCATAAGCATGGTAGCAGGAGATGACACAGAAACCACTTTTTGCCTTGGGTGTGAATACCTTGAAGGCCATTTGTCACAAGGGCTTTCCTGCATACTGACGACAACATAGAATTATCTGCAGAGCTTGAAGGATTAAAGTTACACTGTCAATCTTCAAAAAGCTTCATTTTTGAAATTAAAAATTTCAACCTTGCTGTGGTCAAATCTTTCAATTTTCCAAATTTTACCATTACTTGTTATTGTTTTAGAAATGCTATTGGATATCCAGATAATTAGAGAGTCTGAAGGTAATGGACCTGTCACAAAACAGTAGTCAAATCTTTCTGCCTAGATTTGAAAAATATCCTTTAACAAGCTGTTAATTATAGACAGCAGGTCATCTGATAGTTTGTTGCTGAAATCTATTGCCCAAGTGAAAGAGCAGTGCGTGGACTTTTTACGTCTGCAAGCACAACAGAACTCTACCATGCTGCTGATCCAATTTCATGGCTGCTGTGTTCAGATGGCTGACAGTGACCACTGCTACTCCAATATCAAGTTGTTATATTTGAACTCAGACCTTCCATATAAGTATGCCAGGCCAGACTATCTGGAGTCTGATGAAATATTCTGGCAGCAATATTTTTAAATCGGGTCTACACTCTACTATATTTAGCGAACCTAATATTAATTCAGCTTATAAAACAAAGGGATAACCTAACTGTCTATATATTTTAAAAACCCTAATAATCTCTTTAATGCAAAGCCAACACATACACATTTGATTCATGAAGAGTGATAAATTTATGTTGAACTTAATAAGGAAAATAGAAAAGATTAAACACGTTCTAAAAAAGAATACATTCTGGAAATAAAAGGTTTGTTTATCCAAACAAGCACATGCCTGCTCTTTGACTTGCTGCTAATTCAAGATTGTGCTATAAGTACTGTAACAATTTCTGAAAGAGAAAGTAATGTAGATTCTAAATTTGAAGGGGCTTGATGAGGTTAGGAGGAGGTAACCTAGTTGCTCAATGGGAAATCATTAATATATAGTTCTAAGGTTAACTAAACTACAAGCACAAATATTTTAAATAGCAGGAAATGGGTTTTGATATCCAAATTTAACTTGCAAGACACATCTTCATTACCTAGAAAACTTGACTTCATTACCTTCAAAACTTTAATTGTACACTTACTTGTTCAAAGCAAAAGAGGTATTTAAAATTTGTGAAAGAGCAAATTGTTCAGAGGACATCAATGGTGCAAATTAAAAGACTGCAATTAGCTGAGCATAATCAGATGTTTACAATGCTGGATTAAATCTGCAGTGTTAGTAGCTATTTCACGATAAGCTATTTTGTCAAAGGGCTTTCATGTATGCTGTTTTGCAAGTGCCAAAATCAGAGTATTTTTAATTTGCATGTGCCTTTCTGGATAAATAACTTCTTCCTCTAGGATGAAACTTATCAACAGAAAGATTGTCTTAATAATTCTGACTGAATGTAGAGATTTAGCAATTTATTTTGTGAATAGTACAGGACAATAGCTTCCATTTCATTTCACACAATTAATCCAAATTACTTTCCTAATGGAGATCCATTAAAAAAAACTTTCCTAGAAAACTCAAATAATCAATTAATTATGAGTGGAACAAATTTCTTCTTTGGTAACCAACAACTCAAAAGAGAAATTCTTTGGCCAAAAGATTATTTTACATTAGAATATCTATACAATGGACAATGTGTTTTGAAGATTTTTTTAATATTCATACGGTCCACATTGACAAATTGTAACACCTTAACAACAAACCAATACAAAACTGCAGCCAGTCACTGTGATAAATGATAATACTATTGAACGAAACACAGTTTATTTTAATATCAGGATCATCTACATTTGCCACTCTCCACAAACAACTAAAAAAATCTTAATACTGATAGACACTGCCCACAATATGGTATCAAAAGTAGAAAGGAAAATTGTAATGCTTCTCCAATTTAAAATTTGTATTTGCAAAAGTCTGACATTATAACCCTTCAGCCAACTTATTTAATTGCTTACCTTATACTCCTGTCCCCACACAGCTGCATTAGCTTCCTCTTTGTAGTTTCCAGTTATTTTCTCCTCTGAAATAAAGACTTTCTGTTCTGATCTTGGAGCCACATGAATTTGTAGTTGAGAGTTCCCAACTTTTGAACAGTAGTGTTTCAGTCTTGAGTGATAACTAGAGACCAGCTGGCAGGGAACCTCAAGCGAGTGGCTTCTTTGAAAGATGGGGCGCTTGCTTTGTTCGTGCCCATTTTCCTTCTCGACCACCCCATTATCATTTACTTGGCACTCCAAATGCTTGAATGAAGGCAAACATACTGATGTGCTCCTTATTAATTTGATATCTTGATATCGTGTACGTCCAGCATTTAAAGAGCTCTGCTTAAATTCCTTTACAAATGATCCATGGTATATTTGTCCTTCCTTGGTCTCTGTTCCTAATACAAGAGCTTTTTGGCAATTCAAATGCAGGATGTGATTCATAGGTCGATGCAGTTTCTTTGCTTTTCCCAGGCACTCAGAATCTTTTTCGCTATAATCTATTGCTTGATTCTTACCAGATTGGTGCCCGTTACAGTAAAGTGGCTTAATGTCTCTAACTTCACTAGGAGAACAGGTTGGATTGGACAGTCGGAGCCCATTAACTGCTGTTGCAACAAAACAAGTACTTGTTTCTTTGGATTTAGAAACAACCTGATCCTCACCTTGAATTGGTTCTTGGGAGCAAGGAAGGAATCTACTTAGTGTGGGATTGCTACTTCGACCTGTAAAAGGATCTGGGCTGGTCGGCGTAGCTGGTGGAGTGTTGCAAGGACTCTGAGGAAATATCACCAGTGATGAACAGCGCCTCAACGGCACCTTTGATTTCCTCATCTTCGCTGACGGTTTAGTCGGGACCACTGTACGCTCTAAGAGTTCTTGGTCAAAAGATATATTGCTGCTGCACAAAGCACGTTCACAACTACTGCTGTTACCAGATTCACAGTGCCTACTGGACTGTTTGGATTGTAAAGATATTTGCAACGTGGAGCTCTTTTTACGGAGATGATCATTATTACTAACCTGTGGTATGAACAATGAAGAACTACGTTGCAAGATGCGTTCAGTCTGTGATACTGTTGGCACCACTACAGGCTCAGATGTAGTCAATTGATTAACATTCTTTCTTGAATTTATTGGTACAGTCTCAACTGTCATACAAATGTTACTCTCCAAGCTCTCTCCTGAAGTTTCGGACAGTGGGTCAGTGTTGCTCCTCCTGGTTGCAAAATGCAATCGTAAACGGCGGGCCATTTTTTTAATATAAAACAAACGTGGTCCTAGTTTGGAATGGATCCGAGCTTGTTAAAACTTCACATTTTGCAGGGAAAGCTGAAGACAAACATAGCCAGCACCACAACTTGGGATACAGTCACCATCAGTAGCTGTAGATAGGCAGAAATAGCTGAAGTGACAAGCAGCATTCCAATCATTATTGAACCATAACTAGTAAGCCCAGGAAGTTAGAAATATAAAGCAACAAAATCCATGATCATAGGAATACCTCCAAGAAATCTGAAAATCCATGAACGTCTGCAAAGTGCGAAGAATGAAGGCACAGTCCCTTCCACAACGCTGAAAATCAGCAACCTTTACAAGGAGCTCAGCTGCTGCACAGTTTGAATTCCAGCCAACCTTGCTTCAATTAAACCTCCTTGACTTGCATGAATGACTGAATCTGACCCAAAATCAACAATCTTCTTGCATGTCGGTCTCACATATTATATCTCATCCTCACCAAGTAGGGCAAGAATGTGGCACCACTCTATACACTGCAGCTTTTACTGTTTCCCTTGCACTGAACCAACATCATATTTTTACCCCATAGTATTGCATTACAGGAAATTTCAAAGAGCGACATCCAGCACACTTCAGTACTGAAGGGGTTTCTGAGCACCACCCACAATATTAAACTGCAGGGATATGGTAAATACACTGGAAACTACTGCTAACAACTGCGAGAGGCTCAAGAGCTGTGCATTAATAGTTGAACACAATTTACTTTTGTCAGTTCTTCAATGCAAGAATTGGCTCGTGGTAGATAATAATATCAAACTCACATTTTCAGTTCTGTTAGAGCTGGACACATTGACATCCAACCAGCTAAAATAGACCCGATTTTAAGTAAATCTTATCAGAAAAAAACAAAAACAAAACTATTATTAGACTCCCTCTGGACTGAAATGCTGCTGGTAGTGAACTGCGAGTACTTTTCAAGCCTGTTCAGTGCAGCTAACTATGAAAAACCTTTCTCTTCACACACAGAAATGCCACATCCTGACATTTGAAACTCATGGCTGTGCCAAAAGAACTACATTCTTTTCTTCCTGCAGCTTTCTGATCAGCTGCAGAGATTCAAAAGCACTGAATAAGTAATTTATTTTTATGGGGAAGCATTTTTCAAATACTCTACCCTACATGTTATAATCATGAAAAATAAGAGCAATCTTAACCTCAGAAATTATTCCTTTGACATGTATTCCTTATATTAACACTTCAGGCTATGAGACCACAAATGGTTTGCAGCAGAAAGGTACACCACAATTCTGAGATCAAAGTCTTGCAAGAAAAAAAGATACTGAAAGAAAATTATCTTAGGTTTTAACACGTGCAATTAGAATACAAATTTAGCCACCTCCCACATTCTTAACATAATGCCTTATTAACACAGGATACAACAGCTTGCAAGTTGCTATACAGAAGTAATAGTTCGTTCAGCAAAGTTGTTGAAATAAAATGTCTAACTTTTTTCAACAAACCAAAAGCAAGTGTTTGGTAACTGTATAATGGCCATCTGAATGTCCTTTGGGGATAAAAGTGGCTACACAATGGAAAAATGTGCTACTTATAATCAAAAGCTGTAACAACTGCACCATTTACTGTTGGCATTTTAACAGATGCCTTTTTATGAAAATTTTCTAATACTGCACGGAAGTGGAATAGTCTGAACTGCAAATAAAAGTAAAACTGGTCCTTTGAGCTTTTCATTTTGTACTCAGTCAGAAGACAACCAAAACAACCAACCTGACTGAACGGAGTGTGTGCTGTTGCAGACATAGGTATTTTGTAGGAAGAAATACTTGCTTAAATACTGCTTTTAATAGAAATGTTCGGGCTGTAAAAAAAAGATGTTTGGAAAGAGTGGCACCCTCTTCGTAGGAAAGAATCTACAAATCCAGAATCATCTCAGGTTTATTTTCCTGGAATTCCAGCCAGCCAAGCACACTCAAATTTCTACTACAGACTAGCTCAATTTTCTGATCATTGAATTGACATGGAATGTTCACAGCCACTCTCTTTACTGCTTTTCTGTATTGCTTAATATTGTATTGTACATGGCAAAATGCTAACATAATTATTCATTAATACTCGTATTTAAGTACTAATGACTAAATTAAAAGGGATCCAAATGGAACAGCACTCCGACGGTTATTGCCACTATTTTGAGAACTGACAGCAGAACAACCGTTTCGAAAGCAACAGAAATTCAGAAACGGGTAAAATTTAATTGCTGGAGAATTCCAAAGACCCTATTGAGCATAAAACTAACATAAAATTCAATCTGTTGATAGCAGAATTATAGACGACAATGTCTCACTTGTGATATGCTTCCAAACTGAGGAAGGGAAAATGGAACCTAAAAGTTCATTTACAAGAAAATGAAAGAAAACTGGAGGGCAACTACCAGGTCCAATCAGCACCCAACTCAGCCAAAGAGCCACTAGCATGGTGAAGGTCTGGGTAGTAACCAGCACAGGAACACCGACTGAAACTACACAATGGATTAGCATTGGCCTTTATCACCAAACAATGGCATTCAACTATAAATCAAAGAAAATACTGGAAACACTTTTTCAGTGTTTCCAGTATTTAAGAGAAACAGGATGAATATTTCATTAGGACTGGTCTGCTGAGTGCTTCCAGCATTTTCTGTTTTCCAGTGTCGTCTTTTTGTTTGATGGTCAGCAACATCCAATTAGTTGCTGGAGAACCATCTTCTCTACGGCAAACCGTCTATTGTTTTGAGATGAAGCAGGATTGGTAATACTCCACTTGATTTTAAAGCAAACTACTATCATGGTTGATACTTAGAGTAAGCAGACATCATAGCAAAATGTTAGCACGCTTTCATATTTGACTCAAGCCTGATATGGTAGAACCTGAGAGAGCCTTTAGCACTTCTTTTACCAAAGACTTCATGCAAAGGTGAAACAAGACTTTCTTTATACTTGAACTGCATTGAAAATAAAAGCAGGATTTATCTAAGTTACACATGGCAACATTTATTTTACTTTGGAACAATTGTTCCTGGTCGATATGGGTTACAGAACTCACCAAGCGGTTTTCATCAAACACTTCAAAGAGAATCCGATGCTGCCTTGGCTGAACCTGCAAGTGGTACAAACATAAAAATACACTCATTAAAAAGGACAAGTTTTTCATCACAAAGCTACCCAAATGGCAATTTAATAGTACCCCATAGGTTCTCAGTTTTTAACCAAACTAACAAACCCTTAAAGAGAATGTTCATGAGTTTTCCCTATTATTCAGAAAGCATGACAAAGCATATACAGCTAAAGCAGTGCCCCCCCCCCCCGACAATAACCACCAACCCAACCCCCCAGGCACCTCTTGCCCCCTA
>JARFYF010000061.1:28441130-28451631 GCA_030265395.1 Rhina ancylostomus | reverse complement strand
TACCTCAATGCACTCTCTACTGACTCAATGTAACTGCACTGTGTAATGAATTGACCTGTACAATCGGTATGCAAAACAAGCTTTTCACTGTACGTCGGTACAAGTGACAATAATAAACCAATACCAGAGAGCAGCCTGGTTTTGGCTTATTTTAAATTCATTTACAAGGTCTTTTATAAATCTCACAATTTTAAATGTAAATGGCGAATGGTTTTTCAAAAGCTCTCTGCACCTGAAGGTGGCTAATTAAAATAGAATCCTTTGAGGCTGTTGAGATGGTTGAATAGGTAGAATTAAAACCAATTTTATAACATCAATTCATCACCTTGGCATTCAGCATACAGGACTAATGTATATAAAAAGTAATTGTAGGCAATACACAAATTCTGAAACAACATTCTCACAAATGCCCTGGGCTGCATGTTGCCCACAAAGATTCAGCAAACTGTGGCAAACAACACCTTTTTCAAGTTAGTTGGTGTCAGGCATCTGATAAGTGGGAATTCCACTGTCCAGCGATATTGATATCATTAAGCTGACCAATTTAAAATTAATGGAGACATTTTGAATTTTTTTTGATGAATGTACATTTCACATAAAAGAAACTAGGTTTCACCCAGGAACAGGGAGTTTGCTGAGCAGTACTCAATGTTTAGTCTTCCATTAAAATCTCACAGTAAGACTAGTTTGAAATACCTAATATTTTCATCAGTTCAATTATTTCTTGATTGTAGTGAGAATATTACACAATGTATGGAAGAGGGGTGAGTTTACTATCAGCAACTTAAGGATTACCATGATAAATTACACGGGCACCGAAATCCCAAAATTGCTGATAATTTCACAGCGCAACCACGGAGATTACTGAGTTTTACCACTAAAACAATCAATGTTTCTATGTTAAAATTCCCTGACAATTACATTGGTGCACTTTAACAGGAAAGATTCTTAATGTTGAACATATGATCATTTCAGCTTGATTCTACTTTAACAATTACAGAATCCTTTTTTTTGGAAAACCACATGGTTGACTGCCGGGCACTTGAATTTTAAATAATTAAGCTGGAACTGATTAAAGTCCCAAATAATCACTTGTAAGCTTGTAAAATATTTAAATAGTCTTTTCAACCTTTTTCAGAAAAATGTGAAAATGGTGGGCAAAGAGAACAATAACCGGTTGAAATGTCACAAATAGCATTTCTCCAAAATATTTACTAAATTATATATGGAAGAATTTATTTATGCCCAATGTCAGCAGTGATGTGTCTTTTAGGCACCAGAAATAACACTGAAATCATCAGATGTTCCCAAAAATCAGTTTTGTCAGAATGCACAGAGTCAATTCTAAGCTAAAAGGCTACAACTTTGGGTCCTAGAGCAAAGCAGGGTAACAAGAATTTACTGCTTATTCCCATCTCTTTAGCACCAATGCAATATTTAACTTCTTACCCATGTAAAGATTTACTCAGCACTTCCAACCAAGCGCAGGTTCCCATCTGTTTTCAACTACCCCCATACTTTCCATATTTAACGTAATACAATGTCTCAATGCACTTCATCAACAAAGTCTAACATCAAGACATTTAGGAGATATTGAAAGCCTGTGACATAGTTTTAAAGAGAAGAAACTGGAAGGGAACTTTAGGCAGGGAATTCCAGGGCTTTGAGATTCAAATATTGAAAGCATTGCTATAAGTGACACAGAGATTAAAATCACATGTAAAAACTCAATGAGCAGGAAAGGTATCTCATTCAGTCCTTGAACATGTTCCACCTTGCGAAAAGGGCACGGCTGATCAATGCCCCAAGTATACACACACACTTGCCTCCCCAGTTATTCAGGTTATGCAAGAAATCAAAACTGTTTGACCACTAAATTTTTCAAGATTGTGGAGTTGCAGGGATGTGAGGAGTGAAATCATAGAGGGTTTTGAATTAAAAAAAAGTAATAAAAAGTTACCCATTGCTGATCCAGAGTCAACATAGGTCAGAAAACACAGGGACTGTGGGTGACATTTTCTATTTTCTGCTCTCCTTTACATAAGCACGAGGGTTGACTATCTGTCAGTGGTTCCATAGGAAACTGTCAGCTATGATCTGTTCACAGTGCCAGCTAGAGGAAAGTCACTTTCAGCTTATTTTGGACTTGTTCATTCTTGGCTAAACACGGATATCCAAAACAACCTGGAGGGCAGATGCCGGCTCGTCAAACAGCAACTCTGCCAATGGCCTCACCATTGTGACCACCGGTGAAGCACTCATATGCCGAGAATATACATCACGTGCGTTATGCATAGGAGTACTTAACCTTATACCAGGTCTGTCTGGTGAATGGTTTCACCATTACTGTGGAAAAAAGCTAAGTGCAAGTTTTAAGTATTTTAACTGTTTTTAAATTTTAAGCATTTTGTGGTGTTTTAATGAAATTTTAATTCAGAAGCCATGGACACCAGTGAGTTGTCACTGGGCAGAGCCTCAACAGTACATCTGGTGGGATACATTTGCCTCTCAGAACACCCTCCACCTCCTGAGATCCCCTTCAGGTGTAGATCACCTGGTCAATTGACCTTTTGCATCCACAAAATGCAAGTGCTAGAGAGGCAGGCAGCCTGGCCGGTTAGTCTGAGCAGCAGGCAATGTCCAGTGTGATCAAGCCCCATGCTTTGGGGAAACTCAACTTGCTTCTAGTCTCTGCTGAAAGTACACATTTAGAAAATCTTTGACGCAGGCACCAAACCTGCAAGAATATCACTTAGCTGCCAGCATGTGGCACACAACGCGAGACCAGGAAAAAAAAATATACAAGAGTTTACTAGTTGAACTCATAAACCCAGTAGCATTCCCAGTAAACTAATAGGAATTAAAATAATCCCCATCTCACTGGACTGTAACACCATTAAAAACAGCTGGCTCATTGTTCCAAGTCTAGGTACATTGCAAAGTCAGACTAACGCTTACTGCCTCAGTATATACACAGTAGTTCACAAATGGTGTACAATAGGAATAATTTATAAAGAAACAGCATGACATTCCAGGATTAATGAGCAACCACATGGTAAACAAAGAAAGGGAGAAATGGTAGCTTGATATCCTATAAGAGGATAAAACGTACACCATGTACACAGCTCTTCAACCAATCAAAACCAAAGCTTTGAGGACCCCGTTGATTCTAATTTTGCACAATTACACTAGTCATAGATTTGGTTAGGTAATTTATTTTGTTCATGGTTGCTTATTTTGCCAGGGTTGTGGTTTGCAGAGATTGATTTCATTGTTTAGCAGTTTGGCAGTAAATTGTTCTGTCACATGATGGTTGCTGAACAAGCTCCAGGCAACACAAGATTTCATCATCTTCCTGTGTATCAAAATTCTATAATAATGAGCCTGAAAAAGAGAATTTGCCAAAAAAGGCACAAGAGCATTAAAAACTGCTTACCTTAAAATAAACTAAATAAGGACACACTATTGTGATTCTGTTTGTGCACTAAGAGGGTGTAGGTTATGGTGACCATGGCTCTGGGGAGTGCTGTTCTGCAAGTTTGAAACAGTGAACCATTGTATTCATTCATTGCTTTCTGTTGTACTTACAACCATTTCAAGACCAGAATCAGTCAAAACATAGTGAAATGAACAGCATCCAAACAACAACTTCCAGATTTCCTGTTCACTTATATTGTGACCTAGACCCATGTCCCCAAACTAGATCCCAGCTGACATTTACAAATAGCAAGAACCCCCAAACTGCGGAATAGGCCAAGGAATGGCAGATGAAATTTAACTCAGACAAGTGTGAACCGTTGCATTTTGGCAAATTAAACCAGGGCAGGACTTGCACCGTAAATGGCAGTTGTAGAACAGAGAGGTCAGGGTACAAGTACCTAGTTTCCTGAAAGTGGCAATACAGACAAGGTGGTGAAGAACAGGTACTGCATGTGTGCAAAGTCAAAGTAAGAGTTGGGATGTCACGTTACAACTGTACAAGATATGGGTGAGACAAAACCTGGGGTATTATATGTTCTGGTTGCCATGCTCAAGTAAGGATGTGATTAGCTGGACAGGGTGCAAAAAAAAAGACATTCACAAGAATGTTATCAGGATTGGAGGTCTTCAGTTGTAAAGAGAGGCTGGGGATTTTTCCATGGAGCAAAGGAGGCTGAGGGGTGACCTTACAGAGGTGTACAAAATCATGAGGGGCACTGATAAGGAGAATGGTCAGAGTCATTTTCCCAGGGTAGGAGAGTCTGAAATTAGAGGGCATAGGTTAAAGGTAAGAAGGGATCCCAGGGGCAACCTTTTCCACACAGAAGGTAGTGGGTACATGGAACAAGCTGTCAGAGGAAGTGGTGAGGGTGGGTACAATTACAACATTTAAAAGATATTCAGACAGGTGCATGAATAAGAAAGGTTTAGAGGGATATAGGCCAAATGAAGGCAAGTGGGACTAGCCCAGGTAGGCAATTTGGTCAGCATGGGCGAGTTAGGCCAAAGGACCTCTTTCTGTGTTGTATATCTCGATGACTCTACTGAGGTCTCAGTTTCCCACTTCCCAGTCATGACACACAGTACTTACTATGAGTCAGACCACAGTGCTGAATTCCGCACGACTCAATCCATGACGGTAACAAGGTAAGGGACATTACTTAAACCAAGCACGTCTGACCAGATCTGCATGGATATACCTGGAACTCTTAAGTCTGAGAGGCGTAGAGGACTAAAACTAAGTAATAAAAGCAGATCAGGCAGAGGCAGTTGGAGAAAAAGCCATATTACTTTGATCGCCAATGACATTGCACCTGGGTTAACCTATTGTTTTCATGTAGGCTTGCCACCTTTAACTGCTCACGTAGTCTTCTCTTTAATCCTGGCTTTATGGCCTCATCCAAGAACCATGACTAGATACTCCACCAGATCAATTAAAGTTTAACCTCTGGTTCTCATAGAACTTTGGCAACTGTTTGTAAATTTCCACTTCCACCCTTTGGGAAGATGCCAAGATTGCAAAACTAGGAGGCAGTTACTGCCTTTCACAATTTAAAAAAATGCAATTATATGTTGTTGTATGATGATGAATGTCTTCTCTCAGAGGGTAGTGAACCTCTGGAATTCTCTAACCCCAAGGGCAAATTAGATATATTTAAGGTGGAGATGGATAAAAAGTTGAATTGATGAATTGATGGTTATGGGGAACCGCCACAGAAAAGGAGTTGAGGCCAGCGTATATCAGACATGATCGTGGTAAACAGTGGGGCAGGCATGTGGGGCCTGGTGGCCTACTTCTGCTCCAATTTTCTTGTGAAGGTAAGAATTAATGAAGCACAACTGGTGCCACAGATGCAGAAAGCTTTATGCCAAAGCACTCAAGAAGATCAGCTTTTGTATTTCAACACTGGATGCCTTCCAGCCAAATGACTCATGGGACCTTTAATGTGAACTCCCAAGATAAGGTGCAATTTCTCTAGTTAATATTTCCTAAATATTTAAAGAAATTATAAACAAATCTGCTGGAAAAATGGAGAAGCAGAACATGCTGGAAACATCTAGCAGTTTGATTCACTGAGAGAAAAAGTCCAGATAAGATGAGTCAAGTCGATGAAACACCTTTTATTTAGTTAGCAAGCAAGGACAAGCAAAATAAACAAAGGTGTAAACAGGTATAGGAGCAAGAGTTCAAGTGTTCATCAGATACCCAAAAGAAACCTGGCAAGTTCAAATGCCTAACTGCAGAGTTCAGGTGGTTGGAAGGAAATAGCCTGCAGTTTTGGACATCACTGAATCGTATAGCACAGAAACAGGTCCTTTGGCCCACCTCAACATCAATCTATACTAATCCCATTTGCCTACATTAGGCCCATATCCCTCCACACCTTTCCTAACTAAGTACTGTCCAAATGCATCTTAACTGTTGTAATTGTATCTGCTTCTACCACCTCTCCTAGCAGCTCATTTCAGATCACCACCACCCTACGTGGAAAAACCTCTTCAGGTCTCCCTTAAATTTCTCCCCTCTCACCTTGAACCTGTGCCCTCTAGACTCCGCTGCCCTTGGAAAAAGATTCCAATTTTCAACCCCATCTCTGCCCCTCATAATTTTATAAACCTCCAAGGTCAGCCCTCAGCTTCCTACATTCCAGTGAGAATAAACCTAGCCTATCCAATCTCTCCCTATAATTACAACCCTCCATTCCAGGCAACATCCCAGTGAATCTCTTCTGAACTCTCTCCTATTGCTACACATCCATCCTGTAGTGTGGTGACCAAAACTGTACACAATACTCCAAATGCAATCTAACCAATGTTATGTACAGCGGCAACAGATCATCCCAACTCTTATACTCAATGCCTTGGCCAATAAAGGTCAGCATACCAAATGCCTTTTTCACTCCCCTAACCACCTGTGTCACCACTTTCAGTGAGCTATGGACTTGCATCCCAAGGTCTTGCTGCACATCAATTCTCCTAAGGTCCTTGCCATTTACTCCATTTGTCCTACCAGAATTTGACCTCTATAAGTTAAAATAATATTGCTGTTTCACTGTCATGTTGATCCTCGGGTTTTTCCTCCAACTCAGAACAGAAACCAGTTTGCCCATTATGACATTTCAGATTTCTCTGCAATGGACTGAGAGACTGACAGACTCCCACCACTCTCACTGTCCCAAATTAAAGTTATTGAATGTAGCCAAGTATCTGATGGTCAGTACAATGTGCCAATGCACAGATTCAGATTTCAAATATACTTTCACAACTACTACACAGTGAATGAGCAAGTCTGCAGCTCCCCACACTGGGGCTCCCTGGAATCGAGACTGTACGTTTCAAAAACTCTTGAAATCTGTTTTGTATTTCTAATAGTCTTTATAAACCTCCTTCACTTAGCTTTAAAAATTCTTTATTTCTCCCAAAAGAACCCCAATAACCATTGAACCATTCAAAAGAAACAAAAGCAATGAAATTAAGCACAGGCATTTAAGCTACAAATTGATAATGGGTATGTCACAATTCCTTACAAAATATTTACTTTTATGTCAGTAATTAATGCAGAAGAAGCTTTCAAATATTTCCCCTCTCCCATATGATCAACACTTCCTCAAGAAAGAAAGCATATTTTTAATGATGGTCAAAGGATGTTTTATTCTAACAGGGAGGTTCCATGTTCTCCTTTGTAGTGGATTTATCAACTGGAAATCAGGAACTACATTTGATCAATGTCAGGAGTGCAATACCATAACAATATTTCATTTTCTATTCAGATATACAGGGGGATGTAGCTTTTGCCTCATCTGAAAGACAAAAATCTGATACATTTATAAATGTGCAAACCATGATTAAGTTGCTCCTGCACATAACTTCATTCAGTTATAACGTTTTGCTTTAGAGAAAATTATAACAATGGAAAATTAAACAACCACTACCAAAGATACAATTAGATTTTCATCATAAACATTAGTATTAATAAACTGTTTTCAATACAAGTGGTTTATTTCTGTGCAATTTTACCAGCAGATGTGCTCATTTACTGTAATCATCCCACTTAGCCAATTATAGACAACTAATTTACAAACTTGGTTTCATACTTAAACAGCTGCACCATTTCAGTTTTGTAGTGGAGAGATCAGACAGGAATGCATCCTCCTACATTTCTGTCAGAACCCCGATTCTATTTTGAGTGTTTCTTGGCCACATCACCTGATTTTCTACCTATTGACTTTATGTTGACTCAAAACATTGAACATCTTAATCTAAATTTTGTTTTTAGCCTGAATGTTAATAATTTCCATACAAATTTCCTGCCATATTTTAATACCTGTGGTCAATCTACAGACTATGTATTGTGGCAACTGATGTCACATCAAGATCTGGACAACAGTTCACACGAACACATTACCAATGCTTCACTGCCAAGTGAAGCTATACATCCCATTCAAATATCACTCACTTTATTAAGTTAAATTCAATAAATTATCATTTAACCTCGTACAGCTTTACAAATGGAGAAGGAGTGTTGTTAGGTTGTAGTTGGACTTTGGTTTTAGGACATGCTGTTATTGCAGACTTTGACACAGTTTAATGTTTGAAAGGTACTTGCCTCTTTAGGTTGTTCAGAAGAGGTCCTCTTCACAGATCAGCACACTCCTGATCTTTAACAACCATTTGCTGCGGTGCAGTATTCAGGAACACACTGGACATTACAGGCCAGAACATCTGACCTCCCTCTCTGACCCTGGACTCAGCATCAAGTCCAGAGGCACAGCTGAATGATGCCAAACGGAGGGGTTGGATTCTCTTTGTGTCTAGGACCTCGACTATATGGCCTGACCCCATTCACCTGGTTTGACAAGGTAAATGGATTTTCAGTGACATGTTAATTACTACTTTACTACTGCCAGGGAAATGCAAGTCAAATAAAAAAATGTTTTAATTTATTTAAATCTCCCCACTCTTCCTGCGCTTTTAGTGGAGCTACAAAGGATTGGAATATAAACTTACTAAGAGCCATTTACAATTTTGGACCAATAATCGAGAAACACTGCACTGCAGTATCATTAACCAGTCACCAGTAAATTGTCATCACTAATCAATCCGTCTAAACAGATGCATACACCAGGAAGTAAACAAATGCAATTGCTGGTACAATGGTAACATTTAATTTTTTCAAAAGGCAAATAAAAGTAAGCCGCAGACACCAGGAAACAATGCATAAATAAACTAACATCAAGCATGTGAATACATCAGTAAGTCAGGGGAGGAACAGATAACTGTGAAACAAGAAGGCTTTCCAATATTTGCATTCACTGGCTCCACAACTACCTATTCAACCGTGGCTTTCACTAATATTTTACTTCACAGACGCCATAAGCATCTATGTAATCTCTGCCAGTCACACAAGCATCTCTACAGAGAATTTTCATCCTTCATCACTGAAGCTCACTGAGAACCCAAGCTCTACATTTCCCAAATCACTCCTCCTTTCTGTATGTTTCTCCTTCAAGATGCTCCTTAGAATCTTCTCTAAACAAACCTGTCACAACAATTTATTTTATTGTTCAGTATCAAACTTTATTTAACAACACTCCTTTGAACTATTAGAACAACTTTTACTGTGTTAAAACTACAAATGTGATGTAAAGGGAGGATCTAGCACAACTAGTGCTCTTAACTTGAAAAGCACAAGATCAGTCGCTTCATATGACCACAAGACCATAAGACATAGGAGCCGAGTTCGGCCATTCGACCCTTCGAGTCTGCTCTGCCATTGCTGATTTATTTTTCCCTCTCAACCCCATTCTCCTGCCTTCTCCCCATAACCTTTGACACCCTTACTAATCAAGGACCTATCACCCTCCGCTTTAAATACACCCAATGACTTGGCCTCCACAGCCGTCTGTGGCAATGAATTCCACAGATTCACCACCCGCTGGCTGAAGAAATTCCTCCTCATCTCTGTTCTAAAGGGACATCTTTGTGTTCTGAGTCTGTGCCCTCTGGTCCTGGACTCTCCCACTACTGGAAACATCCTCTCCACATCCACTATTTCCAGGCCTTCCAATATTCGGCAGGTTTCAAATGGATCCCCCCCTCATCCTTCTAAACTCCAGCAAGTACAGGACCAGTGCCATCACATGTTCCTCACCTGTTAACCCTCTCATTCGCAGGATCATCTTGTAAACCTGCCCCAGACAGAGATCAATTCAATCTACAAGGTGATAAAAATCTCCCTAGACTTTTACAGACAGCAAAGTAGATTTTGGTTACTGAACATAAACATTCATGGACAAAGACTCTAGCCCAGAGAATGGCACTAGTCTGAGAAAAATGAACATAAAATACTCTTTGACTGAATCAGGCAGGAATAAGATTTCAAAATTTCTCCCAATACACTGTAATTTTCCACTCTGTTCCCTTCCTCTTACAAGTGCCAAGATTTTCAACCGTTGTTATATATTGGTACCAATGACATAGGTTGAATTGAGGCTCTGCAACACGAGCTTAGGGAGCAGGCAGCAGGCAGCCATTTAAAGAGAAGGAACATAAAGGTTGTAATCTCTGGAATGTTCTGGTGCCACCAGTTAGTGAGTGTAGGAATAGAAGGATAGGTCCAACAAATGCGTGGCTGAAGGAATGGTGTGGGAGGGTGGGCTTTAGCTTCCTGGATCATTGGGAACATTTCTGGGGAAGGTGGGACCTGTACAAAAGGGATGGGTTGCACCTAATGGGGAGGTTTTCTAGTGGTGTTGGGGAAAGTCTAAACTGAGTTGGCAAGGGAAGGGGACTTGGACTAAGTGTTCAGATCGTGAGGTACAGGCACATAGAAGAGAAAAAGTTACTAAGTCCAGTAAGCAGTGCAGGAGGGTAAATACACAAGGGGGAAATACAAAGTAAATTGCATCTATCTTAATGCAAGGAATCTAACTAGTAGATAAGATTTCTTTATTAGTCATGTGTACATCGAAACACACGGTGAAATGCACGTTTTACAAAGAGTGTTAGGGGGGGGGGGGGG
>JARFYF010000061.1:28397535-28409436 GCA_030265395.1 Rhina ancylostomus | reverse complement strand
CAGGTTCAATTACCCCGCTATCTGTAAGTAGTTTGTACGTTCTCCCCGTGTCTGCGTGGGTTTCCTCCAGGTGCTCCGGATTCCTCCCACATTCCAAAGACGTACGGGTTAGGAAGTTGTGGGCATGCTATGTTATCACCGGAAGCGTGGCAACACTTGTGGGCTGCTCCCAGAACACTCTACGCAAAGATGTATTTCACTGTGTGTTTCAACATACATGTGACTAATAAAGAAATCTTATCTTGAGGTAATGAGGGAAGTCCTCATACAAGTTGTTAAATTGTCAGTAAAAGACATCAGATAGATGTCAGAGGTTGATAATCTGATTGAAACTGGCTTTCTTGTAATACATTAGAGCACATAATTTTTGAATGATTTGGTGTACTACATATTTCATAATGGGCTGGAATTTAACGGGAAATAATTGACAGGAAACTTGGAATTTCAACAAGAATATGGAACTTGCTGCCAAAACTCCACCAGCAAGTCCCCGTTTGCATGCCAGTATTGGACTCAAAGTTTAGAGGCAGAGCATGAGCTGGCTGTAAATCTCCAGAGCTACACTGGTGAATCGGTGTCAGGAACAAGCCATTCACTTGAATGGAGAGGACAGTATGAAGTCAAAGAACAAATAATTAGTAGTTTTATTTTAAAATATGATCTTGTTTAATGTGAATTATATTCATTTTGAAGTTAATTCAATTCATTTTCATAGTCTCTTAACATCTCCACATCTCAGGTGTATTTCAAGTTTGAGAGACCTGGGGCTACAGCTTTGCTGTTTGTCAAAATTTTCTTTCCAGACATTTTGCAGAAAGGGTGTATTCTGGCCTCCCAAGTGATGTTATTACATCATACAAGGTCTGGCCCTTTGCAAGCCCTTTCCAGTTGGATCAGAGTAGCATTTGCCATCATGTTGACATTTCTGGCTCTATGACAGGTTGTCCACGGTTGGCATATCTGTAGCCGGGAGCATGGGTTGTTTCCCACTGATAGCAAGTTCTGGCCTGATATACATATTGAATCTTGCATCTCCCTGTGTAAGTAGATCAAGTTAAGAAAATTTCATGTCGCGTAAGATCTACATATGTTTAACCTAAACTGTACTTTTAAGGATACAAACAGCATCTCAAGCAGAAGCCAAATATACTTACAAGAAATTAGGTAATCAAAAGTAAAAAAAATCTAAATAGTTAAGATAGGAGTGCATCTTTTGTTTCAAAAAGAAAACAATCCTGCACAATATAATTCTACTCTTGGTTATAAATTACTCTGGAGTTGCATTAAAATACAGCAGTAGCCCTCACTGATGGAATCAAAGACATACAAAGATACAAACACCATCCGTTCTTTATGAACTTTGTCACAAAATATCAGTATTTGCACAGTGAGTAAAAGAACATTTAATAGCAAGACTGCTGATGATCACTTTCAAATAATTTCAAGTCCTGGAAATTTAATTTTACAAAGCACAGAGCCCTATTTCTTCAAAAAGGTATTGCTCGCTATTTTATATATTAGTAGTTACTAAAATATTTTATTACATAGAACAATACAGCACAATACAGGCCCTATTAATCCCAGCTTTTCCCCAATCTTTATTTACCTCCCTAAGTACTAATTAATGAATACATAAAAATTCTTGAATCCTGTGTTTTTGTACTAACTGATCTCCCAGATGCTCCGAAGATACCATGCTGAATCAAACACTGGATACAAGCAATTCTCTGCTGTAAACCCTTTGGGAACTTTGTAAGTGAACGTCAGGCAGCACAGTGGCTCAGCAGGTAGTGCTGCTGCCTCACAGTTCCAAGGACCTGGGGGGTTCAGTCCTGACTACATGTGCCCCGTCTGGAGCTTATACGTTACCTCCGTGACTACCGGGGATTGGGGGGTTTCCACTGTGTCCTCCAGTTTTCTCTCAAAGATATACTGACAGGTCAAGTAGCAACTTAAGTTACACCTCAATGTGGGTAATTGGCAAAAAAAAAATCAAAAGGGGAGTTGATGGGCATTGTGATTAAGTTGTAGGGCTATAGGGAAACGAAGAGAACAGGAATCAACCTGATGAATTTGCGCTGTGCGGGAGCTAGGGTGGACCTGATGGACCAATTGGCCTCCTCCTGTGTTAAAATAATTAAGTCAAGGCAACTATCAGAGAGGTGAATAATGCAGCAACCCTTCACAGATGATCACAAAATCTGCACCAAGTACATATCAGGAAAGGGGAGGAGCAACTCCTCGCACGACTAGACTGTGTACCTGAACTCCCTAGACACTAAATAATGCAAGGAATACTGTATTTGACAACCTGTTTGCTTTAACCACCCTAATTTGCCAAATGATAAGTAGCAGCAGCAGCAACATATTTTAAGATATTTAAATGTAGAAAGGCAGAAGAAATATTCTACACACGTGGCTACTCACCTGAAGGTGCACCGGCCATCACAGACAACGCAGCCACGGATTTAGTGCCAATATAGTGACTGGTAACAAGGAAGCGAGCTAGATCAACCACTGAATCGAATTTGCGGAATAATACTTTCTGGGCCCACTCACAAACCAAACTGCAAGCTGCAGATCTGACCTCTTCATCAATGCTCTGCAAGTGGCCTGCACAGTCTGATCCTTCAGACTAGAAAACAAGCAAATATTAGACTGTAATTATTAGTATAGTAAAACAAAATACACTCACTCAAAAAAAGCCTCTTGGGCTACACTCTTGCTTTCTATCAGAAAACCATTTAAGATTGGTCCAAAGAACTGCTTAAACAACTTAAAAATAAAATTTAGGTCAAGGTTGGAGCAGCAACTCCAATAATTTAATGTAAACAGTTCAATATGTGAAAAAATATTCCCTCAAAAAAGTACAACCTACATTTGATCTTGAGATAGACCCAATTCTAGGTACTAAATATCATAGACTACAGGAGTTTGCTATGGAAAATACTGAGTAGAGAACAGATACTTAAATACATAAACAAAAAATAATAACTCATGAATACATATACATCCAAATTTCCTTTAGCAAACAAGTTCAATCACTTGATTTTTCTAATTTTATTACAAACACAAGTAAAGTAACCAGTTGACTGTCTGGCATTTCACATCAGCTCTTACAACATGATAGCTTAAAAATCCTTTGGGAAGCTAAAGGATGGTACCAAATGACAATTTAGAGTGAGGGAGTTGACAAAAAGTTGGACTGACTGTAACGGTGACTCAAAACTTTCCTCGCTTATGAAGAGCTCAGTATACTAACTAACATATTTTACCATGCAAAGTCTAAATTACTTTTTCCTCATTCCCTAAACAAACAACATCAAAGAAGTAATACAATGGGACTTTATTCATTAGAGTGTAGGAGAATGTCAGGTGATCTTATAGGAGTGTATGAAATAAGATTGTGCGCATTCACCCTGTCTTTTTCCCAGGGTAAGCGAGTCTAAAACTAAAGGACACAGGCTTAAGGTGCAACACTTAACAGGAACCTGGAGGGGCAACTTTTTCACACAGACAGTGGTCAGTACGTGGAATGAGCAGCCAGAGGAATGGTTGAGGCAGGTACATCAGCAACATTTGAAAAGGAACTTGGACATCTACATGGATAAGAAAGGTTTAGATGGATATGGGTCCAATGAGACTAGCTTAGATGGGAATTTTGGTCAGCATCAAGCAGTTGAGCTAAAGGGCCTGTTTCCGTGCTGTATGGCTCTATAACATCATATCAATCTAGATTTAACTTAAATATTGCAGTAGGGTAGTAATAATTTTATATTTTGAAAATCCTTTGATATGAAAAATTTTGAAAACATTTTGGTTGCAACTATTCACCTTGGATTTAGCATCCAGAATCAAAATCTAATTACCTTCCTTCTGTAATATGAACAATGTGCATTTATACGGTATCTATTAGGAAGAAAAATGTCCCAGGTTGCTTCCTGTACAGAATCAAGACTGGACACCCAACCACAGAAGGAACTATCAGGACCAATAATCAAAAGCTTGACATCATAGGAATCAGGAGCATTAAGAGGCCACTGTCCTTTAATAAAATCGTGGCTGCTCAAACTGTAACCTCAGCTCTGCATTCCTGGGTAGTAACTTTGCACTTCCTTGTTTATGAAGAATCTAATACTGCCTTAAAAATATTCAAAGATTGTTTCCAACAACTTAAGGAAGAGAGTTCCAAAGACCGACAACTCAGAAGAAATTTTGCCTCATCTCACTCTTAAATGATGACCCTCCATTTTTAAAACAAAAGGATGGGGCCTGCTTCTTGATTCTCCTACAAGAAGAAACATCCTCATTACATCCACTCTGTTAATTCTTCTCGGAACTGGCATTAAATCCTTCCTCTAAATTCTATTGGATGCAAGCCTACCTTGTCCAACCTTTCCTTACAGGTCAACCCATTCATTCGAGATGTTGGTCTGGTACACTTCCTCTGAACTGCTTACAAAGCATTTGAAGTATAGAACTTCAGTAAGGAGTTCCATACTGTACACAGTCCTACAGATGTGATCTTACCAAGAACCAATGTAACTGAAGGAACATGTCTTTACTTTTATAATACAATTCCCCTAGCAGCAAATGATAACGTTGCTAGCTTTATTACTTCACCCGCATACTAACAGTTTGCAAATCATGCTGTAGGATACCAAAATCCCTCTGCACCCTCTCACTATTTACATTATATGCTCCATTATTTTTCTTGCCAAAATGAAAACTTCAAATTTTCTCTCATTATATTCCATCTATTTTCTTTCCACTTACTTTCCTGCCTCGCTTTACAAGTTTTAAGAACAATCATATATAGGACCAGAAGCATGGAGAGACAAAAATTTTTGGCAAGGAGTTCCAAAGCCTAGGATCATGGCACCTAAACACAGGCTTTTTCCAGTTCATGATTATTAACTTTACATTCTTCAAAGATTTACATCTGAACCCATCCCATTTCTCTTCCACCTAATGGTCATTGGTGATGACATCTTAAAACAATGTCAGGGTATCACTACCTTGCAACACGTTTCTGTCGAGGTGGGGCTATTAAAGAAAATAAGGACATAGAAGATGCTAACAAGGAATGTAGGAGTTGGAGGATTGGAGGAGTATGGCCATGGATAACTTGAATGAAAGATCAGAAACTAAAACTGATGACAGGAGGTGAGCCAGTACATGTCTGGTAACCACAGGAGTGAAGGACAAATAGGACTTGGACAGTGTTGAAATAGGTGTAGCACAGTCGTGCATGGGCACAAGTTTATGTGAGAGTAGAATATTATGGCCACAACATTAGAAAAGCTTAGGAGGTAACAAATGCATGAGGGTTTCAGCAGCAAAAGCAAAGCAGGGGGAGTCAGTGGTCATTATAAAAGTGCAAGTAGTTATCCTTGGTGATGGAATAATTACGTGGTTGGATGAACATCTCAGGGTTTAAACACCAAGACTGTGAACAAACTAAGTCAACTTGAGATGGTTGTCAAGGAGAGGGATGAAATTGGTAGACCATGTAACAAAATTGGCTAACTATTCAAAACAACGATTTTGCCCTTCAGAACACGTAGCTGAAGAAAATTTCTGCTCATTTAATGAAAGTTGGGCAAATGATGTAACAAATCAAAGAAAGTAAGAGATTGAAAGGCAGTGATGAAAAAAATATACAAATGCAACCTGTCACTGAGTTTTCAGGTGGCATCAACATGGGCCATCAAATAGAAGTGCAAAGGGAGGCAAATATAAATCTTTGGGAGACTCGAGGTTAATGGTGCTCGAGTGGAAGAAGCCATTACTGGATGCCCACCGGCTTCAATTCAAAAAGGTAAATGGGGAACCAAGAGAGGGTAATCTCATTTAGAAAAATAATGGAAGTGGCTTCAGAAAAGCATGGTGAGATCAACAGTGCTTAAGCATCTTAAATTCAGTTAAGCAACAGTTCTGGTTCAAATTGCAACTATACATGTATAAAACTGAATTCATTGAAGGATGGTCACCAATGAGATTTTTCCTGATCTACAAGGAAAGCTAAGCCTGCCTATGCCAAGCTTTGAAGAGAAACCACCCTAGGCATGGGCATCAGGGCCTTTCTTCTGTGCCAGGTCACTCTTTGATACAATGAATGCTAAAAGGGATTTGAAAAGACTAACACATGATAGAATGGAAGCCAGTTAGGAAAACAAAAACAAATTTTCTTCTGAGATGTGCCACTGAGATGGCTTTGTCAGATTAAGAATGCCAAAATGAAAATAGTTGTCTTTGAAGTTCATGGAAAGACCTTCCCTCTCTTGCATTCCTGTTTCAAGCTAACATATTTCTCATTTGTTACCTTGTGTCTTGAAATATGGGGAAGCCTAACAAATGGAAAAACGTTTTATCAGAAACTTCCCCAAAGCTATCTCCAAGTAACTGCATGTCTGCAAAAAAATCCAAGCATCCACTTTACTAATAATAAGACTTCACTAAAAATATAATTTGCAGGAACTCTTGTGCATACATGATGTATGTGATTAAGCATGGATTATTCTTATACTTAAGCCAAATTACAGCTGTACAGAGGCTAGTTAGGGTGGATAATACAAGTGTGGGACATGACAGAATTTTGGGAACTCTGCACTAAAGAGAGCACGGCAAACACATCTGGAGAAATTCAAATGTGGATGAGGAATATGTCAATGGCAGATACAAAGATAGGAACATTTAAGGTGGAAGGGTGGAAATGGCAGTTGCACACACATTCTTTCCAACAGTGCAAGAAAACATAGTTATGGTTATGATCATAGGAAGTCCTTACCCCTTCAGTGGTTTTGTGAAAATCCAGGCTTGGTAGTGATGGCATGTGAACAAAAGCCTTTTTCCTCAGACCACTATAGCAATATGTTTCAGGTAGTTAAGGCTATTTTTTAATGTTATAAGTAAGCAGCCTGCTGAATGCAAACATTTAAAAAATTACAAAAACTGCAAGCTTAGCCAAGTAAAATGTTTAAGTCTGTCAGAAAAAAAATTACAAAATAATCATAAATTAAAAATGTTGGTTGTGTAAGCTTTCCTGAACTATACCAATTCTTTTCAACCCCACACAAAGTTATGGACTTATTATATGCCTTCATAGAGAAAAACAAATCAAGATTTTGTAATTTTATGAACCAAGAGAAAGGAATATGTAACAATGCTTTTAAATTATCAAAATTTAAATGTGTTGAACACTGATTTTTAACTGTATATTTGATTTTCTTCTCAATAACAGGTAATATTTATGAATCCAAATCATTGATCTATTTCAATTCCTCTGTCAATTCAGAATCAAATTTTAAGTGTTTCAGTTTCAAACATATCCAAGTTCAAATACAAATGTATGCTATTCATTTTCCCAATATCACTATAAAAAAAACAGTAATCCATTTTCCATAAATGGCTTTCTAGTCTTTCAATAAAATTAGCAACAATGCACTGGTGTGTGTTTATAGACTTAAAACTATTAAGAACTGTGCCAAAAATTTCTCAAGTTCATTTCATACAGGGCTCTGATATGGCACGAGCTGGGACTGGATTTGAAAAACAGTTGAAATTCAGAAATTAAATGCTAACCCTACGGTACCAATCCACTTACATAACTAAATGGATATAGAAACAGCCAACGATCACATATTCAATGATAAAATTTTGTTAATAACAGGAGAGGCAAATTCAAAGAGCAGATTGCTAAAGTAAAACATTTCTTAAATCTTACGTATTCTATTGTGAGGACATATAACTACATTATTTTCACCTTGTCCATTTTGCACACAGTAGTTTCAACAGGGAGTAAACCTACTGTTCCAAAGCCAGAGAGAGAGGACTTTAGTTTAACTCATTCTCAAAGCTGCAACTATGGGTGCCAAAATCCAAATAAATTTGAGGTGGTGGCACTGAAATAGATACATATATGCAAATGAATGCATTGCTTAATGATTATTTGGGGTAGCAGGGAAAACTGTGCTCCTGCTGGCCCCAATAACTCTATGCATACTCCATTATAGATGGCACATTTTGCACCAAAGAGTTTAAGTCTATTCCAAAAATCAGGATGAACAAGTTATAAAATGTAATTTGTACTATATTTACATTACCATGGTAAGAAATAAGTATCTACACCTAAGGTAGCTTGTACCTGATGTACAACTGATACCATTAAAAGGAAACCAAAACAAAAATGTTGCAAGCATCAAATTTCTGTTTAACATGAATGATCTGCATTTAATAGAACCTGAAGTATAGAATGAGCAATTGAAGTAAAATACTCCGATATCAAAGCTCAATCACTGATATAGGAGTTATTACAGGAGTCATTTGTGACTATATTCAAAAGAGACTTTCCTATATAAAAAGGTTTATCTATATGAAGACACTACAAGCCAAAATGAACAATGAGCTTGAAAACTTCGAAGCGACTGCAAAGGATATTTAGATTTGCCTCTTGTGCCTAGACGCCGGGCCTTCATATTTGGAAAGACATTCTTCATGATCTTCCCAAAATCAGCTGCACTTAAAGAGTTGTATCCAAGATTGTCACAATAACCTCTGGAAAACAAAAATGGAATTTTATTTGGTTACAGGACAATTTTAGAACTTGCATTCTCACTCCTTCAGATATTAAACAATTCCCCTCTTCAGTAGTGGCTCAGTCACTAATGACCAGGGGATCAACAACAGAATCATGAATTGTCATTACCAACAAGTTTATCTTTTTTTTAAAAAAAGGCTCAGCCAAACTGATAACTCCGTGATAAACTATACTCATTCATTCATATGCATCTGAAGTAAGTAATATAAATGTACTGAAACACACCACCAGAATGAACTTTAATTCACTGTCTGAAAGAATAACTGAAAAAAACTGTGCCCTTGCATCAAAAGGACAAAGCAATCATTTTTAATAGGTTACATTTTGCTTTAGGTAATTTTGGAAACAGTTCACCATAAGCAACGTGTGGTTAAGGCAATAGGCACTGAACTTACTTCCAGAATTCAATGGTGGACTTCAGCTCCAATTGCAATGCATGAGATCTGACATTGAAGTAACAAATATTGAAGTAGTAAATGTCCATCAGTTTCATTTTAATTCAAGATTTTGCCTATTGAATTTTAAAACAAAATCCACCATCTGGCCCATTAACTCAATCAATGGATTAATGGGCAGATTTAAATATCATTTGTTGCATTATAATTCACACTTTTCCCCGGATTATATATTGTACCACCAAATACAGAAACTATATTTAAAAACATATTCTTTAAATTAAAAGCCAGTGATATTAAAGGGAAAACGATTAATTCCATGAGTTTTTTTCATGAAAACGCTCCACATTAACAAAATTAAATTTGGCTGATTCATGTGCATGTGAGTGAGAAATGGTACAGCTAATCAATGTGAAACACCACTTGAACATTCCTCAAGTCTGGCCAAAACCATACTGGAAAGTTAAAATGTCCAAAAAAAAATTCCCTAGTGATGAAATAATGTAAAGATTTAACATAAATTCATATTAACACATTGAGGTCTCCTAATTTAAAGCTCAAATTTACCAGCTGTGTAACAAAATACTTAAGTCAGTTTACAATATTCTTAATTCATTAATTTACAGGGGAAAAAAAAAAGGTAAAATGGAATTGTTTATTCTTTAAACAAAGTACCACACAGTCACACAATTCAACAAACTCACAGACTCACATATTCATAATACACCTGACAATTATGAGAAGCAAAACACAAGGTACAGCAGTGCATGTTATGATTAGTGCTCATTGTCCACCATTTACAACAAACCAACTTACAATAGCTTGTAAATTTCCTGCTCTCTTCAAACTTGCTGGGTTCACTGGAAAAATTATACAACTGTATAACATGTAAAAAAAAGCGAAATAAAAGTGTGCTTGGTATTAATAGCAGTAACATCTGATACTCTGTAAAGTCTGCTAGTACAGTACTGCCAAAAGGTCTCAAGGGTGCTAGATTATTGACATTTTACAGTGAATCTGGTTTTGTCTTGTCCAAATCTAATGTGGCTATAATTAATGTCATATGTTACCTTAACTTTGTAGTTCATTACCAATTGTAGAACGGTGTGCTTCTTCAGTATATGCAAGTGGTGAAATGTGTGTATGCTTGATAATTTAGTCTTAAGTAATGCCCAAGGAAAAATCAAAGAAACTACAATGCTGGAAATAAAAATGAAAAACAGGAAATACTAGAAATACTCAGTAGGTCAGGTCACATCTGCAGGAAGAGAAACAGAGTTAATGCTTCAGGTTGAAGGATACAAAAGAAGTTTGCTAACCCGCAGGGAAGGTCGGCGAGGGTAAAACAAGGGTAAAACAAGGGTAACCACGGGGAAAAGCTGTACACAAGGTTGTCTGATCATTGAGTGGATGGGAGCAGTTAGAGAGCAAGGACATAGACCAAAACACACAGACCACAGAATGTAGGGGTTGCAAAATGCAGAGCAGGAAGACATGCTTGGCAGGTCAGACTGGGCATGTTCTCTAGTCCCAGATGAATAGGAAAAAAAGGGGGGAAAAGCCAAACAGGCTGAGCCAATATCACAGAAGGATGACTGATACACCAATGCCATCTATTTTACTTTAGAAAAACTTCAACCTCCCCAAACAATTAAAATTTGCCAACATCCAAACACCACATTTAACACTTTTGTTTTTAAACAAACAGTATTATGTCTGGTCTCTAGGCAATCCTGTGTTAAACATCCATATCTGAATTCTAACCATTAGGTTTATTCTTACCAATTGAAGAATAAAGTTATGCAAAATAAAACTCTGATAATCCACTATTTAACGAATCGGAAATGCTGATGGTTTGGCATCACCCGGTAAAGATGCTACCTTCCAACCCACCAGGACCCAGCTCATGCTAAGCTGTCCAGTGTCCCCTTTCCCTTTGGGTTCACTGTATAATTTATTATAAAGATGTTTAGTGTGTAACATCTAAAAAGTGATTTGAAAATGCTTTGGGTATTAATAGGGACTAACAACCAATAAGTGAGGACAATCTGCTAGTCCAGGACCAGAGCTCCAAGCATGCCAGATTATCAGTGTTTTACTGTAGCACCTTTTGTGTACTTGAAATGCTCTCGAGCATTTAATAGTCAATGAACTGCAAAAATCTGTAGTCCAAGACCATGATGTGCAGTCTATGAATATTAGCCTTTATAGATTATTAACCAAATTTGCACGTGCAGCCAACATCATGCCCACTAATACCAAGAGATGAACAATGTTAGGGGGTGGACTAATATTTGACAGCCTTTACTCTCAACCAAGAATACTAAAACAGTAAGACAACAGAATTTTTTTTTGGAAAATCAGCACCATAATGCAAAAACTGTTGAGCAGTTACAATAATTTAACATGTATAATTTGAAATTTAGTGACAGTTGCCTCAATAAACTGGCCTTTTTAAATTACAATTCATTTAACATATACACTTAAATGCTCTTGATGACCACTGTGGTCATCAAATATCTTTTTACAGGTATTTGGGGCTATGACAAAATATAACAAACTAATAAAGAGATTTTATAGTAAGTATTCAAGATATTTGAGAGTGTTTTACATTTGAATTTACAGTCAGTTACCAAAACAAGTTGATGAAATTTACTCCAGGTGGCTGCTATCACGGTATTGGGAAAATCATTTACATTTTGGCATAAAGTGGCCATGACATTAGCAGAAATTCCCAATGCTCACAGTTGGTTACAATTCTGGTGGGGGAAAACACGAGTTGTATTTAAATTCCAGTTCCACATACTGACAATTTTATGCAATTTTTATTCCCTTGTGGAAAGACAACATGAACAAATACTCAACTGAAGAGCAAAAGACTGCAGCTGCTGGAGATCAGGCTATATC
>JARFYF010000061.1:28344300-28356929 GCA_030265395.1 Rhina ancylostomus | reverse complement strand
GTTTAATGCTCTTTATCTGAATGCATGCAGTTGGTACCACAAATAGTGATATATGACTATGGTCTACTGGTTATCATAGAGACATTGTAGCTGTGTGACCAGGACTGGGAACTCAATATTTCAGGTTATTCAATGTTCCCAAAGAACAGGTATCAGGGAATGAGGGCAGGAGAGCACTGTTAATCAAGGAAGGTATCAGAGAAGTGCTAAGTAGTGATATAAAAGCACTAGATAGTCATGGGGAATCCATCTGCGTGGAAATAATGAATAGCAGGGGAAAGTGGACATGAATGGGAGTTGTCTACAGGCCTCCAAAGTAGAAGGGTATGCTGTGCTGAGGATATTGTGACTGCAACAGAACATAGATTGGTTGAGTGGGTAAAAGCTTGGCAAATAATGTTTAATGTGGGAAAGTGCGAGGTCATGCACTTCCGCAAGATGAATCAAACAGCTAAATATTACCTTAATGAAGAGATTGCAAATGAGTGAAGTACACAGGGATCTAGGTGTTCTTGTGCACAGATCACAAGAACTTAACTGACAGAAAGCAAAGAGTGGGACTAAAGAGGTCTTTCTCAGATGGGGAGGTTGCAACTAACAGGGTATCACTGATATTGGTGCTTGTGGCCCAGCTCCTCATAATCTATATTGATCATTTGCCTGAAGGACCAGATGTCATATATCCAAGTTTGCTGAGAATGTAAAACTAGGTACAGTTGTAAGCAGGATGTACAGAGATTTCAAGGACATATTATCAAGCTAAATGAGTTTGGCAAAGACATGCCTGATGGAATATAATGTGGAAAAAGGTGAGGTCATCCACTGCTGCATAAAACAGCAAAGCAGAGGATTTTTTAAATAGGGACAAATAGGGAAATATTGATTTTCAAAGGGACCCTGATGATCTTGCCCTTCTTGACCTATGTTATGATAAGATTTAAGTACGGGGGTAGAGATGTCTTACTGTAATTATATAGGGCCTTGGTGAGACCACACCTGGATGATTATATAAAGCCTCGGTCTTCTTATGGGAAAAAAAAGGCTATAATTTCTTTGCAGGTAGGGAGTGGGGGCAAGAAGTTTCAATAGATTAGTTCCTGGGATGATGGGCTTGCTTTATGAGATTGAGAAGATTTGACCTGCATCCTCCAGAGATTAGAAGAGTGAGTGGTGACGTCATTGAAACTGACAGGGTTCTTACGGACTCAACAGTGTGGGTGCTGGGCTTTGTTTTCAAAGGCTGAGGAGCTTGGGACCAAGGATCACAAAGTAAGGTGTTGGCCATTTAGGACTGAAATGAGGAGAATTTTCTTCACTGAGAGAGAGCAGTGAATATTTGGAAATCTCTACCCTGGAAGGGTGTGGAGGCTCTAAAGATTAATTTAATTCAAAACAATGATTTCTCGATATGAATGAAATCAAGGATCTGGGGAGGTGATTGGCAGAGCAAACTTGAAGGGCCAGATGGCTTTCCCTACCTCTTAATTCCTATGTCCTGGTGTTTATCAATTCTTCCTCTCCAGCCCAGGGCCTGTGTTATTAATTAAAACATCTTTGTCACCATTCTGACTAAAATCAGCTGTAAGAGCAGACTGGATTTCAAAGTTAGGCTCTCCTAGATCTGCTGCTCATTGAGTAATAAATCAGTGAAGGGCCACTAAATCAGCTGTGTTTCAGACAAAACCAAAGAGAAACAATGGAAGCACTGTGCAGGTAAGTCAGTATTTGTGCAGAGAATAGGCTTAGTTTATATATTGGATGAGGACTCTACCAATCTCTTTCATAATTAAAAAGATTAGAAAATGAGCCACTACTCATTTTCTCTTTGTCCTGGGGGAAAAATGCAGCCAGTTCAACCTTTCCCTATAGGTATATTCTTTAACTTTTACATCATCCTCATAAATCCTTCTGCCGCTTCTTTGACTGGGTCTGCACCATCGCCTCAGATCACATGCTACACTCTCCTTCTCCAAAGTCATTCCTTCAGATGAGTGGGACTGCCTGTGCTGTAACTATTCAGTCAATGTCTGAGGATCTCCTGCAATGCATCTCTTACTTTACCTACACAGCACTGCCTCTGGAGCCCTGCAAGTTTCCTACCTCTCATCTACACAACTGCCCCTCAGCAACATCATCTGCAAACATGGCATCAGGTTCTTCAATGTATATTGACAACACCCTGTCTACCTTATCAGATCTGGAGGGATGGTGCACCATGGCCTCTCTATTATCAGATCACGGTAATCCCAGTCCTAATCCTGCCCTGGATGAACCAAAATTTCCTCCAATTGAACATGGATAAGACGGAAGCCATCAGCCACCATCTCAGGCTGATCCAGTCAGTCTGTGACCTTAGTTTCTTATTTGACAGTAATCTTAGTGTTCAACTGCACAGCCGTTCACCAAGTGGGCTGGATCTGTATTATCCGCTCTATAGTTCTTTACCGTGCTTTGTAGCAGTCGTGACTGTTTATTTTTAGCTCCACAAACTCTTCAAACCTCTGTGAACTGCGTTTATCCAAATCTTGCTTTTGTGGTATTCTCTCCACCACTCTGTTGGTGGCTGTGCCTTTAACCATCTGGTTTGTAAGTACTGGAATTCTCCTGCCAAATCTGTCAACCTCTCTTTTCTACCTGAAAGTGATCCTTAAAACCCACCTGAAGTCTCTTCTGGGATGGTCTCAATATTTTACTAATTACATGCATGTCATGTGCCTTGGGATATTTGTAATATATCACTGGAAGCTGATATTGTTTTAGATTTTCACCAACTGAAAACTTTTGTTTTTAGTCAATAAGTATTAACAATTTTTAAGCTTTTCTACCTCATAAAAATATTTAAATTCCTATCAGTAGATTTACAAAGGAGCAGGAAAATGCAATAGAGACACATTTTGTCCAGTCATGTCATGTTGTATCATGTCATGTCATGTCATGGGCTTGTAATCCAGAGGTAGGGAATAATCAAGGAAATATCACCAGAGAAGTTTAGGAATTTAAAAGCAGTGCATATACTTTTGGAAATGGAAGAATTCATCTCAATAAAAAGTATCATAAAGATATCGGATGGTCATTAAAAACCAGACTGTTTCACGTAAGCATTTTAGTGAATGAAAATTAGTGTTTTTATCTAGACTGGCTGATATGTGATTGCAGACCAAAACTGTGTCTGACTCTTAATGGGCATCTCAAGTGGTCTGGAAAGTCACTCGATTTGTATCAAACCACAACTATGCAGATTGCAGCTCCTTAAGAAGGTCACCGACTGACCTCTATTGGGGTGGCTAAGCCAATAGAGGGGGGGATAAATGCTTACACCTTGAGGCCTAATTTTTAAAGGTGCTGGGCTTTTTTATAGAAGGCAATAATTGATCCATCACAAATTTCCTTGACTTTTAATAGAGCATTAATTTTGTTGCCAGCAAGGACAGCTACAAGTTGTCTCTGCTCCTTGTTACAGTTCTTCTGCAGCATCAATCATGGTGAATGTATCCATAGGAAACAGTGCAAACAAGTCCCCAGGAAAATCTGCACTTTCAGATTAATATGTATTCAAATAGCTCTTTGGTGTTTTGTAGACACGTTTCCCTGAGTTTGCACTGAGGCGAGAATTGCATGGGGGCAGACCAGCAGAGCCACAGGCCTTTCCCATCCAGTAACCATTAGCATGGTAAGGGATCAAATGTGCGCACTTATGTGTATAATATACTAATATTCTCCCTTCAAACGTGGAGAGGTCAAAGTTAATTCTTTCTGCACTCCCCTATTAATTTAGGCCTAGGTGGCAAGGATAAAACCCCAATATCAATGACTCAAGATCATTTCAGAGACTTTTGTTGAAAGTGCTGTTTTGGCTCTGAGCAGAAGCTTTGTCTCTGAATCAGGATATTGTGGGATGAATCCTCTTCCAGGCCATGAACATGTAATCCAGGCTGGCAATCGTTTGATGCAGAGGCATTATTGCACTTTGGAGGTCCTATCACTTAGATGCAGATTTCCTCTCCTGCTATTCCTGGAAGAAGTTATAAAGATCTACTACTTGAATAGAAGCATGGGCTTCTCTTGTTGCCTTCTGAAAAAATATTGTCATTCACTCTTTTGGTGTTTCTAGGAATATGTTGTGTGCAACACAGCTGCAGTACTTCCCTATATAACCACAGTTCTACTCCTAATTCAGAGCATTGGATTGTCCTGTTTGGTGGACCCACATAAGAAGCAGTGCTCACTCATATAATGAAGCAAAGAAGAAAAGAGTATCTCAAAAATCAAGAGCTACCAATGTTACAGGACCCCTACACCTCTGTCAGCGGCGTGAAAGGAACTTCCAAGTCCAAGTTGGTCTCATCAGCCACCTCAGTACAAATTACAACATGATAGACTAGATGTCCTGGCCTTAATCAAGAACAAGTAACCAACAGCAACATAGTATGATAAGCAATAGTGTCTTAAAGTTTTCCTAAGAGCAAGTTACATGTAAATATTTTTGAGCCAAAATTTGACTACTCCAACAGAATTTTCAAGAAACCTCGTAAAAAGGAAGGTTTTCATTCCAGAAAGGATCACCTTCTTGGATCGCCTAAATTCATTTTACTAAACACAGACAGCTGCACAGGTGGCAGCAGCAGAGTGTCGGCACTCCCTCCGCAGCCAAATGATGGCGACTTCCAGGATTTCTGACATCTGAATCTGTTGTACAAGTGGGTCTCAACAGTTCTGATTTTGAGAAAGGCCTTGGAAGAAGTATGCAACTTCAAATTAACCAAGGAGCAACTCAAATTGGTTACTTCATGCACTATTAGGAACAATTGTGAAAAAACTTGGATCTACAAATTTATATGTCCATTTTTCAGATATTATTCATCTCCCAAAACCTATTTCAAAATGTTCTTAAATAATTGTGACTTTTTTTAGTATCAGTTCCAAAATGGCACCAGCAAGCTCACCTGTGAAACGTAATTCTATTTTCAGAAACATTGTGCTTTAGGGGTTGAATTTCCGGCATTATGGCACCTTTTCTCACAGCTAAGCAAATCTTCAGTAGTATCTAAACATAAGTGCCACTTCTCTCAGAGTCAAAGTCACACTCACTCTCAGAAATCTTATCTCAGAATCCTTGCAGGCTGTCTTTGCTGAATTATGGCATATTTGATATTTTGCTGCTCACTATGGCTTTGCAAGAAAAGCTTTGCCATCAAAGTGGGGATGCACCTATTTTTAATAAGTTTTACTATTGCATTTATATTTGGAAGGTACATTTGACCACAGTGCAAAGCTCTCAAAAACACAGACACTGGCAGTTACCTCCCTGGCAACTGCCAGTGATGAGTGCCATCTCTTTTGTCAAATGACTTCCTCCTGTTTTCCAGTTTACTTCTGATACAAAGACTTCTTTTTTGCAGGATTTATTCTGACACTGCGCGAGAAAGCATCTGGTGATGTGACAACTGGTTTCCCAGTTTGGGTCAATCTACTCAAGGTTTGTCTGGCAGACAGCTGGGTACATACTTCTCATGACTGCAGGAGAGATGTGCCTGTTCTTTACATATTGCTCAGTTTTTGTTTTCAGCATTATTAGATACTGGCCTTTCTGAGAGAGAACCGTACCAGATGTGACTGATGAATATAATTAAAAGTCTCACCAGAAATGAAATCTGAACATTACATCAATTTTGACATCATTTGGCCAAGGTGGATATGAGGAAAATAGGGGACAAAATCCTCACACCAGAAGGCCCATCTGATATGCAGAAATCTGCACAGAACTGGTCAATGTCTTGCTAACGTGACTTTAACCTGCGCAATTCTGTTTTATGGGCACTGTTCAAACAAATTTCTAGGCTTTAAATTTTTTACTAATTTATATTCCAAGAAGATAAAGGATGCTTTGTGGTGAGAACTGCAGTGGAGGGAATACAAAATTAAAATAAAACAAGAAAGTGATCTAATTATTCATAAAACTTTAAAACATTTTATCTGCACTTACCTTCTGCCAATGTTTTCTACATTTATAATGGATTTTGCATTTGTTACAGTAACATACTGTAATTTTACCTTCTCTTTTCCCCACTGGAGATATTGCAACATCACTAATGCTAAGGCAGATTAACTATATTCCATCAAAAGCTGATACGTAAACATTTCTGTTTGGATTTTCATAAGAAAATGTCCACACTTGCTTTCTGGAGTCACCTTCAAAGCTGGTGACAGTATTGTTGCTTCTGCAAGCTGAAGGGTGCAAGGTTTACTCTACTTAGAGGAGGGTAGAATATTGTCTTTACACATTTAATTGATACTGCGCCGGGTGCAGATTGGTCACTGGTTCAGTGGATCAATCCCACCACCGAGTCTGAAGGATCGATGTAAGCCCTGTTACAGGTGGCCTGGCAGAGCAAAAGATAAAGCCTTGATGGGCATTCAGTAGTGGCACTTGTGCCAGTTGTTGGGGCTTGACCCACTTATTGTTGTTGTTGCGGACGTCCTAAGAAAAGTTACTCCAAACTTTTAACAAGGTTAAAACCTCTGGTATGCTTCCCTAGCAAATGGGTTGAGAGGCAGAAGACCCATTTAAGTTGCTTCATTCTTTCGAACATTAACATCATGAGCCACATTTTATACCTGGTCTCAGCATGTATTTTATCCACCCTCAGCATGTATTTTGTCATATAAATTAGGTGCAAGGCAACTTCATGCATGGTTTAGCATCACCTCAGAGAAAAGCTGCCATTGTAATGTTTTGACTGTGAGGCTCTAGCTTCTGAATTCAGCAGTTTTTCTGTCCTTCCTACAAGTTTTGTGGGGCACGACTTTCCTGTTCTCTTTTCACTTGCTACTAAAATAACTGTGAGGATGGGGATCCCTTTGGGTACTCCCTATGAATTAAGTGAGGAGGCTGAGAAAGGTTCAAAATCTTTATTTAGAACACTTTTAACAACTCCCTCCCTTCCACAGTCCAAAACCAATATTAGCTTCACTCCCACTAGAGATGCCATGACCAAGCTCTGCCTTACTCGATTATTCAAGGACTGATATTTTTGTGGTTGTGAAGGCCACAATGTAGTTCTGATTTTCTTGGATTCTTCTGGTCCTCTCCACTGCCAGAATGCACAGTTTATTCATCTATATAATGAGTAACACTCCATTTCCCAGAGGAAACACCTTTATGAATTTTAAAGGTAAATCAATACAACTGGAGGAGCACAAAACACTTGATAACAAGAAGGTTTTCCAAAATTTTTAAGACATAATTTTAATTTTAAGACAGTATTTCTCAGTGAGTCCTGCAGATCCAAATATTATCCTTAATACCTACATAAATGGGATTTGCACCACTCTGTACATTCTTGGCTGGTTGTCTTCCAAAGGAACCTGATCTCAAATGTTTATGTTATAATCTAAGAAGCTCTCAGAGCTCATCTTCTGTGCAACAGTCCGTGGCACCCACATCTCTTGGGGATCCTTAGAGAATGAGTGAATATTTTTTTCAAAAAGCATAGTAATGGCTGATGACTCTATAAAAGAGAAACAGTGCAAATATAACACTCTTCCTCTGACAATGAAGTACCGTGAAACATATCATAAGGAGGACAAAGCTATCACCCTGTTGCTTAGGGAGGCTGTTGGAGCACCACCCAAGAAATGTATTCAAAATACCAGCTCCTGTGATATACTGGATAGTGCTTCTGTGCAGTGTGGAATAAAAATGCAGCATGGTGTTATACTGAGTTAGAAACTTCATAAACATTGGAGAGATTTATAGTAATAAAAAAAGGTTTATAGTAATAAACATAGTAATAATAAACACTTCATGTGGACAAAATTGTATAATTTAAACTGCGATAATAATTATTACCTGGAATACCAGAATTCATGACTTTGACTAACTACAATATTTTTAACAGAAGAATATAAGTTTTAACAAAACTACCACTCAAGCTTCTTCCAATTGCATTAATAATATTTAATAAAACACCAGATTGTTATGGTGTCCTTTGTCTCTATTTAGGGAATATTACTTGATTCAAGTTAATCTTTCTGTGAGTCAGAATCTGAAACATATTGAAACAAGAACAAGATTAAATAACATAGAAGCAAAGCATCATACTAGGCTTTTTTCAGTTGTTAATCTTGGCCTGGTTGATATATCTGGGAAGAATATTGCTGGTTTAGGCCATAACAAGCCCTTTGTAATACTGTCATTGTCTGTCCTTGGCACTGATGCTTCCATTAAAAGTCAATAAATCCAGATTTCCCCACAATTTTTTTTTGGAATCAGTCTTTTCAGATTTGTTCTCTTGAGTCCTTACTGGAACATCCTTTACCAGATAATTGGCCACAAATGTCCTTACTCTTTTATTACTTAAGACAATGCATGGGACCAACGTAAAACTGCTAATAGATACTCTCCCATGTTGTGGATCATATTACTTAACCACCTGACCAAGTCATGTGTCCCTACCTACCCTTTGATTTGTAACTCAAGTCCTTTTTTGTTCACTAAACTGTTTTACAAGAACAATATTATTTGCCAAAGTATCTTTGGTCTTTAGGTTATAATGGTGGTTGGTGATGGATATATATTTCTACCTGCTGGTTAATAATTGAAGAAGGTTGTTGGATATATGCATGATCTAACTTCATTCTTCAATAGACTTGGAGAAGAGTTTAAAATTAAACTTTTGCTCCCAATTTTTGTTGGCTATCCATAAAGGGACTATCATGTCCCTCAGGAAACAAATACCTCTGGAATCTCTTATATCCTTCTTGCCACAATCTTAAATAGGAAAACTCAAGAAGGAGGCCTGAGTCAGGCCTGAAATTCATATTCATTGTCCATTAGAAGTTGGACCAAACTAAGGAGGCAATTAAGAGTTGACCACATTGCCACAGTCATATTTAGGCCAGATGGTACATCACCCTTCCATCCATGAAGGACTTAAATCATCCAGATGTATCTTTATGATAATCCAATAGTTAAAGTTCCTGAAACTTTTTTTGGTAATTCCAGATGACATATAATCGCAGCTGACTTGGTGGTATTTAGACTCACAATAAACAGCCCAGACCTTTGAAATGCTGCTCCAGTAACTCAACCAGTCTGCTACTATGCCACTCATTCCTGAGTTAAATGCAGAAAAATAAACTGGTAAAAGGCTCAAAAAATGGTGCTCGAAACTTTCCCATAGATATTTTATTATTTTATACATCCAGCCAAATGCACTATATTTCACAAAGTTTGTGGCACTTTTAAATGATGCAACCATGCAAACACTGGGGATGAACATTCCAGCAGGAATTTCTACTGTTTAACCACGTAGAAAAAGCGAGTTGTCTTGCACACAATTAGATTCAGGAAGCCTTTATTTGCTGGCCTGCATTGTCAGGACAGATTATTAGGCTATAATTAATAATAACCTTAAAGGGGTGGGTAACACTATTACAGCGCCAGCAATTGGGGTTCAATTCCCATCGCTGTCTGTAAGGAGTTTGTACGTTCTCCCTGTGTCCGTGTGGGTTTCCTCTGGGTGCTCCGGTTTCCTCCCACATTCCAAAGACGTACAGGTAGGTTAACATGGGTCTAAATGGGTGGTGTGAACTCCTTCTGGCCGGAAGGTCCTGTTACCATGCTGTAAATAAAGTTAAAAGCAAAGAATTAAAGGAAGGAACTAGTTTGGCAAAAGGAACTGTTAATATTTTCCATGACTGCAATAAACAAAACATAATAGATCATGTTTATGTTTCAACTTCCATTTATCAATTTTTTAGGAGCAACACTTTTATTTCTTGAAGATACAAATGTTTTGATAAGTGGTCTCTCTTTACTTACTGTCTCCAACACAATCCATCTCAAATTAAAATCTGATTTTTGAGATTCTGAAGATCAACAGATATTACACATCTGAGATGGAACTGTTGAGGTAAACCTTTTGCCTTGGGAGTTGAATTTGAGCAATGCACATTAAGTGATTAACCTCAAGGGCATGCAGCCAAACTCTGTAAAGGCCATTGTCTGTAAACACAATCTAATTAGAATGTTTCTGATTGGTATCTCAAGTTTATGAAGTGATAAAGAGTGTAGATTTACAACAAGGAGGTTAATAAGAGCTTTTTGTTTGTTATTGCCAGCTCCATCACACCTGTCATAGATTCATAGAGTTATAACAGCATACATTATGGATGTTCTAAAGGCTTTGTTTTACATATAACCCGATAACCTTTCAATTCAGCTAGCCTAGTTGATTCAGAATTGGGTGTCTCTTCAAAAGAACAAGTCAAATGTTGTACTCTCCTTTCACCTTGTATGTTAAAAGCTTGCTTTCTTCCATGGAATTACTATGGTTTATTTCCCCATATTATGAGGCTCATTCACTTCTATTTGTTTTTATATCAGAGTAGTGAAACAAACCTGCATGAGAGAGTTGCGCCTCCACTTTATCATTCAATTGAAAGAAATGTTCCCGGACTATACAATATTATTCTTGTTACATTCATAACATTGTTTGGTACTATATTTACAAGTATAGTATATGACCTACTGCTCTGTGTTGTTGATACATTGACTTAGGTAGAACTTGCCAGAAACTGGCTGCCTCTGTAGAGTAAGCACAGAGAAGAAAAATGCGACCTGGTTCTCTGCAAGTTCTTTGTATAACTAAGTGTCTTTGTTAGTTTAAATATCCAACTATCCTGTGCTTAGAAAGTGGATAAGAAAGAGACCGAGACATGGTATCAGAAGTGCTGGTTGATGAAACAATGAAATCTGGACTCTGCCTAAATTTGAATATTGAATGCCAGACATGATCCTTTACAACTGAGGTAACACATTAGTGAACAGCTACGCACAGTGTTATTCCTTTGGGATTACTTGCAGTGGAGTAAGTATTGATGCCCTAGTTGCTGGATTTCCCTGTCTCTAAAGAATGAAGGCAGTGGAAAGAGAACTTTATCCTCTACATTGAACTGGCTATGGCAGATAAACCAGAACAGGTTTCTGTGTCATTAATCACCAGGGGTAAGAACTGTACTAAATCATAAAGTCATCAAATGGAAAATGCATGATCTGGATTACAAGCAAATCTCAATCTTGTGAAGAAACAGTTGACCAATAGTTTCTTCACTCTCAACATGATATTCCCTTATTGGAACTAAGATTGTTAGCAGAATACTTGTAGTTTTGCAAGGTTTAGGACCTGCTTATCAGAGATGAGATTATATGTAGGTTTCGAGAATCTAGCCTGAGGGAACAGCTACCATAAGAGACCAAGTTAATGCTAGAGCAAAGCCTTACAGACATGGAAAGCTGTAAAGCTATCCAAAGTGAATTGGAAACGTTAGACAGCCAACAGAAGAGATATGTGCGGTGAAGCACGAGACATTAGGTTGAACAGGGAATGTACTGCCAAGGTTACATAGCTGTTGCAAGCATTTTCAATGCCAGCAAGACCGTATGTATAACTCAACTTGCCAGAAGCTGGCTGCCACTGTGGAGTAAGTTCTTTCGAATAATATACCTTTGTTAGTTTAAATAAATTCCTGTCCTCTAATACCTTAGAGAATAGAGTCATTGAGTACTGCAGCTCTGAAACAGGCCCTTCCACCCAACTAGTCCATGCCGACCTGTTCTTCTGCCCAGTCCCATCTACCTGCACCCGGACCATATCCCTCCAAACCCCTCCCATCCATGGACCTATCCAAACCTCTCTTAAATGTTACAATTGAACCTGCATCCGCCACTTCCGTTGGCAGCTCGTTCCACACTCGCACCACCCTCTGAGTGAAGAAGTTCCCCCTGAGATTCCCCTTAAATATTTCACCTTTCACCCTAAACCTCTGACCTCTAGTTCTAGTCTCACCCAACCCGAGGGGAAATAGCCTGCATGCATTCACCCTATCGATGCCCCTCATCATTCTGTACACCTCTATAAGAGCTCCCCTCATTCTCCTGCACTCCAGGGAATAAAGTCCTAACCTATTCGACCTTTCCCTATAACTCAGGTACTCGAGACCAGACAACATCCATGTGAACTTTTTCTGCATTCTTTCAAGCTTATTGATCTCTTTCCTGTAGGTCGGTGACCAGAACTGCACACAATACCCTAGGGTTGGCCTCACCAATGTCTTGTACAACTTCAACATAACATCCCAACTCCTGTATTCAATGTCCTGGTTTATGAAGGCCAATGTGCCAAAAAGCTCTCTTTACGACCCTAGCTACCTGTGACACCACTTTCAAGGAATTATGGATCTGTATTCCCAGGTCTCTTTGTTCTACTGCACACCTCAGTGCCCTACCATTCACAATGCCTTACCCTGGTTTGTCCTCCCAAAGTGCATCACCTCACACTTGTCTGCATTAAATTCCGTCTGCCATTTTTCAATCTACTTTCCCAGTTGGTCCAAATCACTTTGCAAGCTTTGATAGCCTTCCTCGCTGTCCAACACATCCCCAATCTTGGTGTCATCCACAAATTTGCAGATCCAGTTTACCACATTATCATCTAAATCATTAATGTAGATGATAAACAACAATGGGCCTACCACTGATCCCTGCGTCACACCACTAGTCACAGGCCTCCTATCAAAGAGACAACCATCTACCACCACTCTCTGGCATCTTCCGCTAAGCTAGTGTT
>JARFYF010000061.1:28303754-28316081 GCA_030265395.1 Rhina ancylostomus | reverse complement strand
TAAAATGCACTGGTAAGATAGTGCTTCCAAATACTGATTCATGGCATAAGTAGTGTATGCTTTTTGCCTTTTTTAACTCCTGTGTATTACATTACTAATACTTCAAAGCATTAGATGGTGGCACGGCTAGGCAATTTTAACCCTTAGAGGATTAAAAATTTAAATTGTTTATTCTAATCCCATTGTACGCATCTTATGATATTTTGATGGTGGTGGTTTGCATGACTTATCTATCTCAAGCTTGAGAGCCAGGACTGTTAATTATATTTAAATCCTGTTTTAATTTGGGATTTAAATTTACCATTGGCAAGAAGGGTTTACCAAGATTTGATGTACCTGCCGGCTAAATGTAGACAATGATCATGAGATAGTGCATAATTTGTGCATGTTATTAGCACTACTTGTAAGAGGTGGAGGAGCAAAAATGCTCATCTGGCCACTTCATCAAGCTTTCTGCTTTGAATACCTGATGTTTTCCTTCCCCACCCCTTCTGCAATACCAAGCTTTATTCTCCATTGATCTTTTCCTCCCTACCACCCCCAAATCCATTCTCAGGCAGGGAGGGCAAATAATCACATTAGTTTATTAATTGAATCACAAACTGTATTGGCAAAGTATTCAGAACTCTCTCTGGATCTGAATGTTTACAGCAGTAACATTTCAGCAATTGTGTAGATTTTAGAACATTGAACATGGAACTTTGTCCAGTCCCTTCCCACCTACAACCAGGACATCTCACATGCTCTCCACCATTTTAACAACTTTCAATTCCCTGACCCTCACCACGTCTTCTTCAACCATAGAACAGTACAGCACATGAACAACCCTTTGGTCCATAATATCTGTGCTGACCATGATGCCAATCCAAGTTAATCCCATCTGCCTGCCCATGATCTATATCCCTCCACTCCCTACCTGTTCATGAGCCTGTCTAACTGCCTCTTAAATGTTGCTATTGTATCTGCTTCTACCACTTCCCTTGGTAGCATGTTAAAAGTACCTACCACTCTCTGACTTAAAATAAACTTGCCTCTCAAATCTCCTTTAAACTTTCCCCCTTCTCACCTTAAAAGACCCCACAATCTTACTCTATCTATGCCTTTCATAATTTTCTATACTTTTATCAGGTTGTCCTTCAGCCTCTCACGCTCCAGATAAACAATCCAAGTTTGTCTAATCTCTCCTTATAGCTAATGCTCTCCAATCTAGGCAACATCTTGGTAAACATCTTCTGCATCCTCTTCAAAGCTTCCAGATCCTTCCTGTAATACAGTGACCAGAAATGCACACAGTACATCTAACCAAAGTTTTATACAACTACAACATGACTTCTCAAATTTTATACCTAACACCCTGGCTGATGAAGGCAAGTCTGCCATACACCTTCTTTACCAACCTATCTATATTTCATATCATATTGATGACAGCAACTCTCTTCCCCTGTGTTCCTGCCAGTCAGAACATCAAATGGCTCTATCTGCTGTAAAAGCCTGACTATTTTAATGCAAAGATAGGAGTAAGAAAATTCTTTAAACCTTTAGGGCTGGAAATTTTACTGTATCTAAGATGGTGCTTCAAAGGGGCACTACGAGGAGGTCCTATACTAGGTTTGTCCAAAGTCCCCATCACCAAAATTCTGCTGTGCACAAAATCTGAGGTGTCACATGTAAGAAATCAAGTCTTGCAGGCTCTTTCCACCAGTAGCTCTGCCATTGCAAGGGGTGGAGGGTTGAATCAAAAGGGAACTGAGTCAGCTAAAGAGGGGAAGATGTAGGGGTCTGTTAATGGTGCAGCAGTTGGTGGTTAGGGATTGAGTAGAGAATGAAAAAAGCAATACATTGTCAGTTTATGGGGAAGGGGGTTAGTGGGGGTTGATGGTGGGAGTAAACAAAAGAGTATCTCTTTAAGTTGGAGCTAGCAGGTCATATTAGGTTCCTTGTTAATAATGCTCTGGAAGGCCTCAACCTATCCATTAAGGCGTGCAAGGTCCATGCTGTTTGCACAAAAGAATTTGGTGCAAGTGGTGACAAATTATGCGTGTCAGTGGCTGCTGTGTTTACATGCATCTTCCTGCAGTGCTCCACCGACACAATTACAGTTTTGTAAGGCAAGTCTAGGAGGAATATATTATGTTCAAAATCTTTTATTCAGTTGTCCCCATGTAGCAACAGAATATGCTTTTTATATGAAATAAGATTTGAAATTTTGTTTTCTTGCTACTGCTTTGGTGTTTCAAACAAAATTTGCGACGCCTCAGATAAAGGAGCAGTCCACATGCAAATGTAGCAAGACATGCACGATGTTCAGCCCTGGGCTGATAGGTGGCAAGTAACATTTGTGCCACACAAGTGCCAGGCAATGACTATCCAACTTGAGAAGATCCAGCCATCACCCCTGACATTTAATGGCATTACCATCATTGAATCCCCCTCTATCAATATCTTGGGGGTTGCCATTGACCAGAAACTGAGATACAAGAGCGGTTCAGAGGCTAAGAATCTGCAGCAAGTAACTTGCCTCCTAACTGTCCAAAGCCTGTCCACCATCCAGAAGGTTCAATTGAGGAATGTGATGGAATACTCTCCACTTGCCTAGGTGAATGCAGCTTCAACCATATTCAAGAAGCTCAACATCATAGCAGTCCACTTGATAGACACCCCATCCACAACCATTCACTCACTCCACCACCAATGCATAGTAGCAGCATTTTGTACCACATACAGGATACACTGCATCAATTTGTCAAGATTCCTTAGACAGCACTTCCAAACCCATCACCTCTACCAGCTAGAAGGACAAGGGCAACAAAAGCATGGGAACACCACTGCCTGGAAGTTGTCCTCCAAGCACCATCCTGACATGGAAATATATTGCTGTTTCTTCACCATTGCTGGGTCAAAATCTTGGAACTCCCTGCCGAACAGCATTGTGGGTATACCCACACCTCAAAGACAATAGCGGTTCAAGAAGGCATCTAACCACCACCTTCTCAAGGGCAATTGGGGATGGGTCAGCCTGCATAGCTCACATACTTTGAATGAATAAAAAAGGATTCTATTTTTCTTATCTATTCGCCAGCTTTTCAACATTCAAGCTTAGAATTAGGTTTTGATGGTTATTTTTTGATGGTCATTACAGTTAACTGAATAACTCTCAATAGTTGAATCTCTGCGTTTAGAAGGGACAAGAGGAAATACTGTCTCAATCAAGACTACAGTATGAAACAACTGAACCAGTGGACAAAGAGAAACTGAGGTACATAATTAACCTCTGAACAAATGGATTGTTGTGAAGGAATATTATGCTTTATATAAATGATTCATGCATGATGACACCTAGAACCCTTTGTCAGGCAGCATTCTGTCATCTCTCTCAATTTAAACAGCATGTATTCCATTTTTAGTTCTCTTTACCAAAGCCAATAACCTTACATTTCCCTATATGTATTTTTTGCTAATGTATGCCCATTCACATAACCTTTCTATATTCCTTACAGAATCTTCGTTCTTGAACTTGCTTTCCCACCTTTCTTTGCCTTGTAAGGAATTCTGGCTATAGCACACTGGTTCCATGGTTGTAATGTGCACAGTACTCTGGTGTTAATCTAATTTTGGTCTTGCAGTAGTTCAGTATTGTTTTCTTGAATTTGTATTTGCATATAAATAGAAAACCAAATATTTGTTTGTCTGCTTCTGCTAATGCTCTTTGTATTAGTATAGCAAGATGCCTTGTCCTAAAAATTCAATTGCATAGCATTGCCAACTTCAAGGCCACTTTTGGAATGTTTCCAGGGAAACAAGTACACCCTGTCTTGGGAACTACCATCAGTCAATTCCTGGGCAACCACAGTTTTCATTGAGCAGCACTGGACTGAGACAGCATTAGTTTATCCCCATCATTTTTCTATCCTGAGGCCCTTCACCATAGTACCAGAAAAGCTGTCCACCCACTGATCTCACAGCACACCCTGCGCCCAACAGTCCAAACGTGCCTCTCCCATTTTCTCCGATTGGGCAGGCTTCAATCTCCTAGTGCCCCAATAGCCACAGGCTTCAGCCCTCATTACTGACCAATCAATATCTCTATCCTGGCACTGATCCTGAACCTCAATTTCAAACCAACACATGATAATTCTAGGTCCTGTTAATATCCTACTATTTCAATTTATTTTTTTTCTGACTCTTATTCTTGATATTTTTCATTGTTGAGTTGCAGCTGCCCTTCTGGGTCAACCTGCAATTCTTCCTGCATAATTTCATACTCTTGGCCACAATTGGACAGTAATTGGGTGTTCTCAGCAAATTTTATTATAATAGCTTTAATTCTTAGTTCCATGTTATTTATATTTATAGCAAATAACAAGTAAGTGCAGTCCCAATGCAGACCTCTGTGGAACACTACACCATTATTGTCTATTCCTGTCCTTTTGCTTTCTGGCCTCCAGGAATCTCTTTATTCTTTTGACTGCAATCCTCTTAATTTCTTGGGCCATTACCATTGCAGTGACTCTTTGATGATATTAATTAAATCATTTTTGAAAATTAATGTTACCTATACTTTCTTTTAACAATTCTTTGAAGAATTCTAGAACACAATTCAATGTTTGACCTGGTATTTTAAAAAATTATACTGACTGCTTTCATAATTCTCTGATGCCTCATAATTGGCCAATATTTACTTTTGATTCCTTGGTTATTCCTATAATCTTATTTAAAGAGGTATCTTGTTTCCACACTCAAGTCAGAGGTTGATCTTTTTCCCCCAGTTTCTCGCAGGATCTTTGTACACATTTAGCCTTTAGTGATTTCTCTGCCTTAAGTTTGTATCCTTCCTTTCATTTTATTTTTGTAAATAATAGCCTCCACTAACTGCTCTACACCCACTTCAACAATTTCCACTTCCTCTGGTAACTGAGACAAAATATTTGCGTTGTTTTTCTGCCACTTCGTTATTCTCATTTAGAAGCTTTCCTTCGCCATCTCTCTATGACTCACCTAATACTATGAAAACAGTACCTGACTCATTTGTGGTTTTCTTGCACCATTTGGGTCACACTTTCTTATCTTCTCACGTGCATTTATGTGAACTTCTTATGTGCTAATATCTTTCTCCAGCGGTGAGACATTATCTTTTAAAAAACTAACTTAATTCTGAATAGTATTGCTGGTATGTTGTCAGAGTAGACAGGTAATGAAGTTGGTATTTTCCCAGTTTTTAAAACAAGTTTACTGTATATTTCTAGCAAGAGCTTGTTTACATTAATTAATGAGTTCTAATGTTTGAAAACAATGATAAATGTGTAGGAGGAACTAATAGATTAAGAGCATGTGACAAATTATAAAGTTCTTTATAATCTTTTAATATAGCAATTAACCACATGAGATTGTACTGCCATCTTCTGTTTAGACAATCTGCAAAATGTATTGCTTCTAGTGAAAGCAATTACAAGGTTCAAGGTGTTGAAACAAAGATGTTTTATGCTTAAAATTCTCCAGCTATTAATGTGGCAATATCACAATTGTGCTCAGTGCAGCCGTTTGGTAAAGGGTCAAAGCATCTGCATGGTGAGGGAGGGAGGTTAGAGGAAAATGGCAACCATGTTCACAACCAGTGTCAGAAGAGAACTGTTTGGAAGATAATTATTTGATGTGTTAGGAAGCCCAGAGAAGGAAAAGGAAGATAATGCCTACAAAAAAAGCATCTACACCTTCAAGGGAGTTACATTTAATAGAATTTCTATCAATTCTTGCCCTTTTTTTCTTCTTCCATTGTCTTCATTTTGAAACTGCTTATCAGCACAGATTTCTCTTTAGATTAGATCATAATTTAAAAGAGTTTATTGTGACCTTAAAAAAAGTACTGGGTTATGTTTTGTTAAACATAATTTACACCTGAATGTAGAAAGCCAGATGGTGGTTATATTTTCCACCTCCTGAGATACAGACTTAATTTCTACATGATGCAGTCCAATTATGATCTGATTTAAAACAAGGACAGTGATTTTAGATTAAATAGAAACATTAACTCAAAAATAAACAGTGGCTGTAAAGTTGAGAATTAAATATTTGAGGTATCAAGTTGTTGAATAATTTAAAACAGTAATATGTAGATAACTGTGTATATTGGCAACTTGCATTTAACAGTATTCCTCCAATGGAGGACGGAAGCTAAAAAAATGAGTCACAAATGATGTTCATTTAGCATCTGGATGGGATTATTTGCCCTGTATATTTAATGTTGCTAAAAAGGTGAACTAATAAGAAAATATGTATTATTATACTGTTTTTTCTTCCCCAGAGAATATTTTTCTTTTGATGGATCATCTTTTGAAAATAAAGTAAAAAAGGTACCACCATAACTGAAAAATCTAAGCTTGCATTTAGCATTTATCATATTTAATTTATTTGGTAAAAAATGTAATTTAACCCAAGAGATGTCTTGGGTAGAACTTTAAAGCTAGCTGACAATTAACAGCATGAAATATGATTAAAGGTTTAGAGAACGTTAAAATATTTGCAGAAACTGACTGAAAATCTGATAATTTTTTTCCTCTGCTTCTCTTTTACAAAATTAACCTTGGTAAATAACAGGAAAAGACTATCTAGTCCATTTATATTTGGGGTGACCTTATGCATCATTTACTCAACCATGATGTCTCTTGGGAGAGGCACAATTTTAATTTAGGAAAAATTGGGAGCTGCTATTCTAACCACCAAAAGCTTTTCTTGATGGTATTAGGGATTACAGCTGGCTATTACTAATTATCATTCCAACAAACTGACAACTTAAGTCAGGATGTAGCATAGAAACATCATACATTGTTATATATCAAATACACAGCATTAGTGCCCGAAGTTTAACACTTTTTCTCTTGTCTTGGAATCCCTTCTTGCTTGGCCCCTCTCTACTTCCAGAAGCTTTTCCAGTTTTACAGCTCCCTTTTCTGAGCTCTCAGTTCTTCATGTGTTTCACCGTTGGCCTTCATCTTGATCTACTTGCTGATATTCCTTCCCTACACCTCCCTCCCTACCTACATCTTTTTTAAAATTCATCCTTGAAATGTATCTCCTTGATCAAGGCTTTGTTTAATCTTCCTAATCTCTTCACATATTTCCATGTAACATAGGACACCACTTCAGCCCATCAAGACTATGCTGGCTCACAGAGCGATTGCATTCCCCATGAATTTTCCTGTAACCTACTCTTACTGCATTCCCATCAACTGCACCCCGCTCCCTCCCCAGATACACACCAGAGGCTAGTTAACCTACAAGCTATAGGTCTTTGGAATATGGGAGAAAACAAGAGCCCCCGGGAAAAACTCAAACATTCATAGGGAGAACGTGCAAGCTCCACACAGGCAGCAATGGTCAGGATTGAACTCGGGTCACTTCAGCCACAAGACAGCAACTCTACTTGCTGTGCCAGTGTTCTGCCAGTCCTATCTATTTTCTCTGTGTCTTCAGTTAGTGCTTTAAAAGGCTCTGAATAAACGTGAGTCTTCTAAATGGACATTTTCTAATTTCAGCCAGGTTTGGCAGACATATGGAGGAAAGGAAACTGTTGACCTACCAAAGTAGGGGAAAAATAATTTATAAACATAGGAGGCAAAAAAAACAAGCTGTGCAAGCATTCTAATGAGTGCCCGTGTGTTGCTCTATTTTTAGCTGAAATGTGAATACATATAGCACATACAAGCTACTTCACTCAATTATTATTCAATTTTTATCTTTCTTAATGAGTAACCAGTGCAACTATGGAGAAAAATATAATTTCATAGTTATATATTTCCTGTCCCCAAATGTTTAAAAAGTTATCAGGATCCCAGTTCTAACAATTTGCTTTTATGCCAAATCATGAAACAAAACTTTTGATTTGTTCTTCTCGCCTTCTCCCCACTGCAAAAGTAATTCATTGTGTATAAATCAACGTGATGCATCCTGAATGATGTTGTAAGTCCTATACAAATGCAAGATAGTTTTTCCACTTCATCCTGAAGGATATAAATAGAGGAGCAGCCCTCTGCTTTTGATTTAATTGGCTAAATTTATGTGTTAATGTGAACATGGAATAATTTTGTACTTTGCAACAAAAGTTTTCAGTTAATAAGAAGTGGTCCCCATCATTACTACTTTTTAGCCCAAGAACATGGACAAAAGCTTGCATTTATATAGCCCTCAGAATATCCCAATATGCTTCACTATCAATGAGTAATTCTGAATTGTCTATACAGTTGTAATGTATAATAGTGTAAACCGCATCCAGTTTATGCAAGGCAAGATTCTGTTTCCACCAATGAGAAAATAATCCAATATTTTGTTTTGGTAATAATAATTGAGCAATAAGTAACGGCTGAGACTTTTTTATGCTTATTAATAATGCTGTCCAGGGATCTTCTGTCACTTCAGAGAACATATGAGGCCTCACTTTATGCTTCGTTCTAATGCCAATCACTGTACATGTTAACAGTTAACCAACCAATGCAATGTTTTGTTTTATAAAGTGACTTCTCACTTTGCAAATTTCAGGTAACAACCAGAGGTAACTTGAAATAAAAAATGTCCAAGTTCTGCATCTGATGGCATTGTATTTTGTGGGTTGAGCAGGCAATATATAACAATATATTGATTGGTCATATATCATGGATTATTTATGTTAATTGTACCAGTAAATGTTGATGTTCATTACCTCTAACATTTAGGATATTTACATGTTATGAAGGTAAACAAATGATCTATTTATCACATTTATAAATTCCATGTTGTGTTGCAATTTTTCCTAAATTCATAAAGTACATGTAATTTAATAACAAAAAAGCTCCTTTGAAGTATTCCATGTAAATGTGCTATTTATAAAAAATGGAAATTCGGTGATCAGTAAGGCATACCATTTGCTCTGCTGTAAATCCAGCACTTTATGACCACATGACTATAATTTATACATTAACTACTGAATGATGGATGTGAAAATTTATGAGTCGTTATGATAGGGCACCATGAATTCTAAACAGGATTATCTGCTGCACGTTGGATATATAAAGTACTCAAATTTCTCCATGAATAGACTAGACAACCAAGCATTTAAAACTCCAAAGTCAACATATTTTCAATAGCTCTGTTAAAATACTGATGTATATCCTACGCTGTTAGTTAAATAAAGATGAGGTACATTGCATTGTAGTGGCATAAATACAGTAAAATTGCCTTTGCTCATTGATAGTATTGCATGTGAAGTGCATTTTGGTGAAGTTAGGAAACATATAATATTTTTATATGTTGCATTGCATGTTGTGAAAATAGGCAATCTTTACATTTGAAGGTATTAATATGCAATGGACTTTAAGTGGTAAATATCTAATATTAAAACGGTTTATGTATAACAATTGTAATTATAGTATCCAGTTGTAAATCTAAATATGTTAATTACACTTATGCATTAACTATGTGGAGCAGCTTGGTGATGTAGCAGTTAGAACTGACCCTCGCAGCTCTAGCAACCTGGGTTCAATTCCTGACTTCAGGTGCTGTCTGTGTGGAATTTGCATGATTTTCTCACGACTGTGCAGGTTTCTGCATTTCCTCCCACATGTCAAAGGCATGCTGGGTGGTTAATTGATTTCTATAAAGTTACCTCTAGTGCATGTATGTGGCAAAAATAATCAAAGAGGAATTAATAAGCATTTGAAAGAGAATAAGTTGCATGGTTGCAGTAGAACAAACTTACCTTGTTGACAGCTGATATGGTCCCATTAGGCCAAATAGCCTCCTGTGCCATAATAAGTAAGCATCACCAACTAGAATTATAAATATAGGAATATACTAGTGTTATTATTTCTCTATATAGCCATCAAACATCATATATGGGAGTTTTTGTACAAATTGGCAAGGGATGCCAACTAGTTTAATCTTGTATTTACTTTTAAATGCAATTGTTTTCTCACTTTCAGTTTTTCCATTCATTAAAACACAATCCACCAATAAAGGCATCAACCTTAAAAAGGAATCAAATTAGTGATTCTTTAAAGAGACTTTTAAGAGGTGCCTTTGTTTCTTCAATGAATCAAGTATAAAAATAACAATTGGAAAATTTTTAAATTTTAAAATAGAACTACTAAGCATAGACATTCCATGTTTAAAACATATTGTTCTTCTCAACAGCTAGGTCCCTCTTGTAAATGCCTTTTACGTTGTTTTCTTCAACTTGAAAATTTGAATCAGCCCAATATACTGTGAGCGTCCATATCTCCGTGATCACAATGTTTGCTGGCCTTGATGCACAGACTTTTTGCTTGTTTTTTATATGTATGTAGTTCACACCATGATTTACAAGCTTGATTTCTAATTCTAATCTTGCTGTGAATGACTTAGTTTAAAGGTAACAGGAAATTGTTAAATTTTTGTCAATCATTGCTGCTTTATAAAATGACTTGCTTTATTGAAAGTCATCTATTTGTATTGTTGGGAACGGTGTCTGCTTCTGGTTGGTTAATTTATTTAATTGTTTTTTGTTCTCACCCATTATATCTGTAAATCTCAGGCTTCCAGGTTTTAAATGATTTTTCATGGCATTTTCTACATTAAAAATCCTAATCATAAAACTGCAGATACTGGAAATCTGAAATAAAAATAGAAAATGCTGGAAAAGGCAGAGATATAAATATACCATATTGGTGAAAAATGTGATTTATGCAAATGTTTGGCTGGAAGATGAATATTGTAACATGCCTTTAATGTCAAAATGGTTCCAAAGTCAGGAAGAAACAAAAGAGGCTGTATTAATTGCTAGGCATTGGGATGGGGATGGAGAGAGGGAAGAAATAAAGCTAAATAAACTGTCTTGCTGTCTTACAAGGAATCAGAGAACTTTGCAAATAATAGAAGAGTAAATTGGATGATTCCTGTGACATGGGCAAAAGGTGGACAGGCCCTTCCAGATGGTCAAAGTACGGCCTGAGCTCATTTGTAATGATGATTCTCAAATGACAGGTTGCTTAGAAACCCTCTCCTTTCAGAATTGTTTGCTTGAGACCTGTACTGTCAGCCAATTTCAGAGTTTTGTAGCCTTGGCAGAAACAAAGGGACATAATCACATTTGCTGATGCATGTTGTGTAGTGATCTGAGAGGATCAAAACACAGAGGGAGATAGAATAACTTAAAATATTTTTTCACAAATTTAGAAAAACATTGTATGCATGTATGCATTTGTAAGTCTTTCAAAATACTTTTGGATGCAAGGATGTATTCTCATAAGATAACATGTATTTTGGAAAATATTTGCTTCAAATGATTGCGTGAGCAAGACTTATAAAAATGTACACTTGACATCATCCAGGAAGATGACGGCTCCCATCTATCAGCTAAACCTACTTGCTCTAATGCAGCGCAATCACATTTATCTAGTACATTTGTACCGTGGGTGGTCTATCTATCTATTGGTGCAAAAAGCTCTCCTCCATGCATTTTAAAAATTCCACTACATCTAATCCTTTCACACCAAAGTGATCCTAGTTAATGTTGGGGAATGGAACTTCTCTACTACTATAATCCTGTTCCTTCTGCACGTCTCTGTGACTTGCCTATATATCTATCCTCTTATCTCCTGCTGAGAGACCAGTAGTATAATCCTAGCAAAGTGATTGCCTGTTTCTTTTTATTGCAAAGCTCTACTCATATGGTATCATTTGATGAGCCTCTTGAGACATCCTCCCTCATTACTGCAATGATGGACTCCTTGATCAATAATGCAATGCCCCCTCCTCTTTTACATCTGCCTCCTAGCACACCTGAAACTTCAAAATGAAATTATTTAACAGCATTAATGTGCTTTTGCACCACTGATTTTCCACAGTTCTCCTCAAGGAGACTTTCCCATGTGGAGTTTTTGGGCTTTCTGAATGTATTTGGTTTTGTACATAGCTAGATAGACATTGATATTAACTGTTTTGTGACATTAATGATCTTTTGTTCTAAATTGTGTGCTGCAGAACAAAAGTAAAATTGGATTGAGGAACATAGAGCAAAGCAGACCACGTTCAGCAAACAAAGGAAAGAAAACTACAAGGTAAAGTTTTCTACACATCTATACCATCTAATTTAGCACTGAGTGTTCAAAAAAACCTGAGAAGCAAGGTGTCATTATCAGCACTGTATATTGAGGCTTACACATAATTTACACAATGTTAAAAGTTACTTATTTTTATTTAACATTCATATAGCTTTGCACAAACTAGACTTGAGCTGCCAGGACTGAGTGTGGAATTGGAATAGTTGCAAATCATTTAGGCTCAGGAGTAGACCATTTAGCACTTTAAGCCTGTCCTGCCAAT
>JARFYF010000061.1:28221120-28236565 GCA_030265395.1 Rhina ancylostomus | reverse complement strand
GTAAATCTCCTCTGCACCCTCTCTATGGCTTCCACATCTTTCCTGTAGTGAGGTGACCAGAACTGAGCACAATACTCAAAGTGGGGTCTGACCAGGGACCTATATAGCTGCAACTCCTATATAGCTGACTCCTGAGCAATCCTAATTGCTCTCCCTGTTTCTCTCCAGGATATCAGGACCTATATTGCAGCATAGGCAATATACACCAGCTGGGTATTCAGAATAAGGAAGCCCTTGAAATTTATGTTTACACAGCGCACCTCTAATTGATGATAGCTTTGCCTTGAGGGCAGACTGCTTTTCATACAAAATCATATCTGGTTGCTCCTGCTTGTGACTGGGGGAAGTACAGAATATCCTGGCTATTTCATGATCAGTCACTCACCTGATGCAAAAGTGAACACCACAACATGTCATCAATACTCTCTGATGCAGCCTGGACAGATTCAGAAACAAAGAAATTGAGGGTGACCTCGACTGTACAGCCAAGGGAATGGCAGCTTTAACAATTGGCTTTGACCCTTGTTACAAATGGGACTCTCTTTAAAGATAAGCACAGGTTCCTCATGTTGTTATCAGCAGTGATACAATGGGGCATGTGTGGAACCTGAATGCAAAGCTTTTTTCTGCCTGTTCTCTCTGCAGCTGAAACCATCTGTTCCCTCCCCCGCTTTTCTTCTAACAGCTTCCCTGCAGTTTTCGACCCAGTCACAGTGAAAAACAGAGCACTTAGCAAACATAATATTCACTTCAAAATTAGTTAAGAAAACAGAGCATTGCCAGTTGTTTCCCAACATTTCAGTCCTTGGAAAGGCAAGAATTTTAATCAAACCGCAAGATCATTTGCCAGTGCTTGCTTTGTCATGAATATTGGCACTAGTCAGATGATACACTGAAGTTCTTGGGAATTACCATACAGAATTAAGGGGACCTTAAAAGTACAACTTTGCTGACTTCAAGAGGTTCTGTACATTCTGTCATAAAATGGGATAACATAGCTCCATTCTAATGCTTTGAAGCACATCAGAGGCTAATTCAGACAGAACTGGAAACGTGACAGGATTGTGCTCAGTAACTAACCCATCCCATTTGGCACAGTGCCGTAAGTGGCGACTCACTTCCTGGATCAGTACAAATTCCTTCTGCTTCTCATTCTGAAGAATGAGAGGTGATCTCATTGAAATGTACAGACTTCCTATGGGGCTTGAAAAGAAGAATGAGATTTTGATGTTTCTCCTAAATGGGTATCCAGAACTGGTGGTTGTAGTCTCAAAATAAGGAATCAGCCATTCAAGACGAGACAGGAATTAATTACTTTACCTGGAGCCTGGGAAATCTTTGTAATTCTTCACCCAAAAGAGATGAAAAGGTTCAGTCACTGAATATAAGACAAAGATCAATGGACTTTTAGATATTAAGGGAGTCGAGAGATAAGGAGTTAGTATTGGTATTGGTTTATTATTGTCACTTGTACTGAGGTACAGTGGAAAAACTTGTCTTGCATACCTTTCGTACAGATCAATTCATTACATAGTGCATTGAGGTAGTACGGACTGGATTGAGGTAGAACAGGGTAAAAACAATAACAGAATACAGAATAAAGTGTCACAGCTACAGGGAAGTGCATTGAAGGTAGACAATAAAGTGCAAAGTCAAACATGGCAGATTGTGAGGCCAATAGTCCATCTCATTGTATGAGGGAACCGTTCAATAGTCTTATCACAGTGGGATAGAAGCTGTCCTTGAGCCTGGTGGTATGTGCCCTCAGGCTCCCGTATCTTCTGCCTGATGGGAGAGGAGAGAAGAGAGAATATTCACCAAGGTGCAGTGAAATTGCTTGCTCATGTGAAACTCACAAAGGCATATCCTAACTGAGGTACTCAGAGCCTAAATCAGGAAATGTAAGTTAGAACATTTAGTGATGTGGAGAAAGTGAAATAAAAGAAGAACAATAGAGCAGAGAGGCAGTAGTAAAAGAGACAGATAACTTTTTAAAAAAACTCATCATTTTTAAAAACCTGTAGGAATAAGATTCCACATTTGTAAGCATTAATTTTCAGCAGCAGAGAGCATCTTGAGATTTATTGTGCCCAGTAACACTTGAATGGACTAGTTTAGCTTCTTCTGCTGTGATTGGTGAATAACTAGCAGGTAACTGGCAGTTAGGCACCGGAAGTCTAAACCTTTCATCCACAATACCAAGAATAGTAAATCTCAAAAAACCTACTTCAAAGTCAAGTCTGCCAGCAAAGTATTTGTGCAACAAAGCCTGCTGAGGAGCAGGGTTAATTGAACTTCAATTCTGAATTTCTGCTTTTTAATATGCAGTTTGTATTCAGATGTTAGAAGTTGCAGGCCAATTTTCTCCAAATTAACAATGAGCATTGGCAGTTTCTTTGTTACTTTAGCACAAAATCTGATCAAAAATTATTTTCCAGCATATGATCTTGGAACCACATTTAGAGGGTTTTTATAGTTTGTATCCAGCTCAAAACCAGTGAGTTTTATTCTGGATCTTGTTAGCTTTAATTCAAAATATTTTATGTATTAAATTGAAGTGTGAAGTGTAAAATGAGGAAAATGCAGAATCGATTCAGCAGGTCAGACACAAACATAGGACAGTACAGCACTGAACAGGCTATTCAGCCCACAATGTTTTGCTGATTTTGATGTTGATTTATACTAAGTGTGCTTCTCCTGTTTATCATCCATATCCCTCCATTCCCTTCATATTTGTGTGTCTATCTGAAAGTCTCTTATGCGCCACCAAACTGTGTAAATCCACTACTACCCTGGTAACCCATTCCAGGCACCTACCACTCTGCATAAAAAAATAACTTGCCCCTCACATCACCTTTAAACTTCCCCCCCAACCTTAAAAGTATGTCCTCTGGTGTTTGACATTTCAGCCTGGGGAATAGATTCTGACTGTCTACCCTATCTATGCCTCTCATAATTTTAAAAACCTCTATCAGGTCTTCCCTTAGCCTCCGACACTCTAAGGAAAACAATCCAAGTTTATCCAACCTGTCCTTATAGCTCATACCCTCTAATCCAAGAAAAGGTCATGTGAACTGAAAGCCAGGAGAGATTAAATGACAAAACAAATGATGTGAAAGGTACCGTTTCTATGGATTCCATTGTATTTCTTCCATCTGTTGCATTTTGGATAATATTGCCATGTAACTCAATGCAGAACATGTTCACTCAGGTAAATTTGATCCAGTGAAAGGTCATCTCTCTCAAACTTTGTTTCTGTGCATGGATGCCAATGCACAAATGCACAGGTCCGAGCATTTCCAGCATCTTCGGTTTTTAATTTTATATTTTTACCATCTATAGTATATACTTCTATACTCATACTACATCATGACAGATGAGGTAAGGTTAGTAAAAAAAAACTAGAACCTTTGTCATATCATAACATTTTAAACATAGTTTCCTTTCCAATACTTTGTTAATTTGCAAAGTTCACCTAGGTCAAAATGAGATGTAGGAAATTTGGCAGAAGCTATAAAATGTCCCTTTATGTAGCTTATAATATGCTTCAGCTATTATTAAGGATGATCTAAAAATCTATAATCAGTCATATAACTTGATTGAAAATGGAAGAGTAAATGTGTCTTTGTGCATTCCATAACAAAAATATAACTTATTGTTGCAGAAAGTGTTTTTTAATTATTAATATCGAAGCAGAAACAAAAGAAATGAGTACTAATTGGACGTTGTACAATTAGAGAAAGCAAGCAATTTCATATCATAACAAAAGCATTAAATACTCTAGGGTATTATTCAATGTGTCAGACCATTATTAAATCTGCACTGATTGCTGTGTACTTTTATGTCCTCGTGGAATTTTTGTGCTGTTCTAACAATGATAAATTGTACTTCAGGAAGTGCAATCACTAGCAGCAGCTGTAAAAAAAAACTGGACCTAATATCCACAGAATTAGGAAGTTTTAATTTAACTTCACTAATGCCAAAACTCTCTATAAATTTTCCACAATTAAATCAGCAAATTAAATTTTATCAACTTCCCATTCCCAAAATCCTACTCCAACCTTAGCACACAAACTTGAAACTATGATTTTAACCTGAATACCACTCGACATTCACTGAGAGTCACCTTGCAACAGTCAGCAAACACCTGACTGAAAAAAATCCAATATCCTTCATAAGAGACTTTACAATGAACAATTTTAGATTAGTAACTGTAAAAATAACATTCATTAGGAACAAAGGTAAGGAGTATCTATGTGAAACAAATCTACTAAGTGATAGAGAAAATAATCTAAGAAAGAATAGATCTTGTCCAACAAATCTCCTTGACTTTTATGAGGACACAATATCCCAACTGAGCATTAAAAGGATCCTATGATATAGTGGAAATAATTTTTAAAAAATATGTATCGATAGAACAAAAATGATGGGTACAATTTAGAGATATACCATGCAGTGCCCATAGATTGGGGCTAGGTCCTACTGCTTTTGATCTATTTCTAACAGGCTGGAAAAATGTAATATTAAATATTAATGTCAATATTAAATACTGATAGTGAACTAAAGAGATGAATTAGCACTGAAGGAGCATAAAGGGTACCTGAAGAATCACAAAACATCCCAGATAAATCAAGATGGCAGTCCTATGCAGACAAGTTCAATATTAGAAATAAATTGCCAACTTCCTTAATTAATGAGTACTTCTGTGTTAGTTTGGGAAGAGATTAAAAGAGCTCCAGGAGTGAAAGTAGATTCTACATTTGACATGTGTGTTCAGTGCAAGGCAGAGCAAAAGACAAAGGTGAATGGATCTGTGGTCAGGCAGCATTCAACTGTAATTACTTTTCATCATATTTTAGAAAAGTTGGGGTCAGCCTGATGACTGAGGCTCTGGAAGGATGTCCAAGACCTGGAAGAGGAGTTGTAAGACTATAGACCAAGATGACTGACTCAGGAGAAAAGATTAAAAAAAACTTGTATTCAAGCCTGGCAAGTAGCAGACTGAGAGTGGCTTGGGTGGGTTTTATTTTGTCCACAGGTTTCCAAGGTATTAGGTAGAAAAAAGAAATAGCTAAGTATGATTATTATTACAAGTTGTCCAGGTGGATTCTGGCTATAAATTGATAAAAGGTATGTTCAGGGCTTTGTATGTTAAAGTAATGAAAACTTAAAATGCTTTGCATTGGTTAATATAGACAAAAGTGCTGGAGGTATTCAGGGGAACAGCTGGATATGTATATGGTGTCGGGTAGGATTAAGGCATAAAATCATTGTTTATTCTACGTGTTTTATCAGTAATTATCTGTGATCTTCAGCTAAAGCCCCTTTGAGATAACATTTCTGTTTTGGAAAGGAGTTGATGAATTATTGCAATTGGATCCTAATTTTGATCATATTTGAAATTAGAAGGCCATTTATCCTTGAATATGAAGACCTTACAGCGAGCAAAATTCTAACTTTATTAAATCCTTATAATAATCCAACAATTATTCTTAATTACCTTTCTAACTAAATAAGTATTCAAATCATATATTTGATTAAATCCCTACTTATTTTGCTTCTCTTAATATAAAGGATATTAATTTTAATAATAATATTAATATAATTTTAATGAAATATTAATTTTACAATTAATGCAAAATAATTCCTGGTATATTTTTTAAAGTAAAATTTTGGCATATCTTCCATAGAGGAGTTGGATGCTGGGTGATAGCACCAGTAAATTACATAGTTTGCATCTTTACTTTTAGTTCAAAGAGCTGGCAAATGAGAGATAATAAATAAGATTGCATTCCCATTGAAATGCAGTTTTGCCATGGAATGTGAGGGAAGAACATTTTGGCAAAGCCAGAGCCAGAAAGGAATTGTAGTCTTTGTGGCTAGTCCCAGTCTAGGAACTATCACAGTCCACTAAACATTTCAGAATTCCCTACAAGAAAATATTAATCGAATAATTGAGATAATGGTCAAACGTCTTTCTTAGTCCTGAGCAAATGTATACTTGCTGTTATTGCCTTTTGAGTATTCTTCGGGATGGTGCAGTAAAATTAATCAGGTTGCAATGTTGGTCCTGAATTTTGAGTGTGTCTTCATCAATAGTCTTGTTATAGACAAAATCAGCCGGAGAACAAGGTCTTCAGAAGCAGGGGACTGTTTGGAGTCTGGAGGCAAGGGGTATGGTCTGACATTTATAAGCTGCCCAAATGATATGTTGTGTTAAGATTACCCATACTAATATTTTTTGTTCTAAAGGTCAAAGGATTTATTCGAAAATTCAGTACATTTGATGGAAAAATTTCTTCTACTTTGAAGTCAGCCAAAGGCTCACTAAATACATACCAAGGACCAGAACTTCTTCATAACAATATTGTGTCCTGCTGCAAGTGGTTTCCCCACAATGAGAATCAGAGTTGAAGCCCCGAAATTATATATAGGTCACTAAACAAGATAAAAGTAGGTAAATATGACTAGATGATTCTAAGCCTAGACTTATGGAAGATATCAAAGATCAAAGGAGATAAAAAGTTTCACTACCTTTAAGAGTCTAGGAGAGCCTGAATCACAGTGAAGCAAGTGTTGATTTCAATACAGAAAGGGTGCAAGTATATAGAAGATGTACAGAATGCCATATTTGAAATTAATGAGGAAGTTCATAAGAATTAATCATAGCAGTATTAATAAATCAGGAAGAAGAAAGAGAAAGAGACAGAAGCTATGACAGAGAGGTTTTACTTCCAAGGCTATGGAGACTAGGGATGTGGCAGGTGCCGCAGCAACCCCAGGAATGAAACAATTGTTGGTGCTGTCAGATGAAGCTGGTATTATGATAAATGGCTTTCAGCATTCCTGGTATAAATATGATTCCAGCACCTCACTGCTTCCTACTCTTTATTTCATATTTCTCAACCTTATTTGTTAAGGGGATGCTTCCCTGTTCATTCAGCTCTCAAATTTATTTTGCTATTCTGTAATTACTCAAAGTTTAAGCAACCTGCCATTGATAAAATATAACACATAATTGTGCAAGGACAAGTCTAAATAATGGTAGACACTATTATATCAATCATTTTATTACTCTTCCACTAATAAAGTGCTCTCTGAAATCTATTTAAGTTGTTCACCCAGTTAAATTAGTGTCGTCTGATCTTGCATCCCTGCCTTACTTTGTTATAACACTTATTGACCATGTTTGTTACAAGAAGATCCACTACTGTTGTATCACATATATCTTACCTTTTTGCTGATGTTCAGGTGGAGGATCCCAAGGTAGGGTGGACATGAGATTAGCTGTCTTTTTCTCTTTCCAGATGCTGTTTATTTACAGCAGTTCCTGTATTTTATTTCAATCTTCAATTTTATTATTGTTAATCTCAGTATTTAACAGGTTTTGTAGGAGGTCCAGAGGTACAACGCTTCTCATGAGGCAAAATCACTGCCATTGTTACATTACATTTTGGTAAAAGTACCAGTCTTAAGAACATATGTTCTGTAAAGAATCGAATAGCAATACCATCCAGACTTCAATGCAGATTGGAAATCCAATTGAACCAAAGGGGTACTGCCCTGCATCATTATCCTTTTAGTCATTGAGTATTCTATCTTCCACCCTATCTGTTTACTCTTTCCTCCTTCCTGATTTTCCCTACCTCTGTATTTGATTAAAATCTGTATACCTGTAACTTTTCCAGTTCTAATGAAAAATAATTGATTCTGTTTCTGTCTGCACTGTTAATGACTTTTTCCAGAATGTTTCTTTTATTAAACTGTTCTGGCTGATTTTGTGCAAAATATTCATTAAAGCAAGACAGCATTGATTGTTGTTTGCAAATAGAGTATTAATTCAATATCTGAAAATTGTACTTTTCAAACTCAACTTTTAAATCATAGTTTGCTTCTCTTAAAGAAGGCTACTTTCAGTTCATAGAGTTAGTTAGTTTATTTTCTTATTTAAATATCTCTTGCATTTACCTCTGTGTTGTGATTCCAAGACCAAAGTTGGCACTCAGCCAGTGAACTTGCCATTTGTGCTTCTTGTTCTGCTTCACTGTGTCATTATTGCAGCAGTGAAGGACACAATTATTTGATTTTCCTGTTTGTACCAAACTTATTTCTGCCTGACAGGTCTTTCTCCACAAACTGTTATTGTATTCTACTCAAGGACTTTTGAGGGAAGCTGTCCCCTTCCATCTCCTCAGTTGCAAGACCATTCTCCTCTCAGCCTCAATACAAGTAACAGACCATTTATCAGAATGAAGGATGTTCTCAGGGGAAAGTAGACAGCAGGACACTGAGTGACAGCCCGACCAGTAGAGATTGATTTTAATGAAGCTTGGAATAAACAGTGAGATTAAGAGGTTGCATAGTGGGCTGACAAGTTTTTACTTCACCTTCCTCTAGAAAATTGGAGCCAGACTGTACAGCTGATGCCTGTCTTTGCTTTATGAATGCATTTAGCTATTGCTTCTCAGTGATTGGCTACATTTTAGCACCGTCCTTGGGGGAAAAAAATTAAACCTGCTGCTCCTCTGATTTATGTTCTTCTTTATAATAAAATGCTTTCTATAACCAGATTAATTATTCTAGATTGTATAATTCATTTTTCAGCAAGTGCAAATTAACTACTTTTCCATTTTTCCATTGTGTTGCTAAGCAAAGCTCTTGCAGATAATAAAATGTTATTTCCAACTGTTTGTTTGTCATTTACAAACGTGGTTCCCAAGCAGGATCCCAATTTTAGGGGGAGTTTAAAGAATTTAAATTGGCTACTTTTACTCTGTTTTCCCACAAATATCTTTTTAATATATTTTTTCTCTGCCTTGGGCAAGAGGCTAGTCACAAAATGATTTAAAATGCCATTCATTTATATAAATTGCCCACCAGGTGGCGGATATGGGCTGGTTGGCAAGGTAGCTCCACAACCTCCAGATGTGATGTGGAGGCTAAACCATATCTGAGGAAGGAGGAAGATCAAATATTAGTATAACTTGTCTGCTTCACCATTTAGTGTTAATGTTGAATCTTGTGAATGTACAGCTAAGCTTTGCTATGCTAAGTAGACTAAGAAAAAGTCTACTTGACTGACTGTGTTAGGTCAATCAACAGTCTTCCATTAACTTTTTGTTAAATAAATTAGTTACTTAGTTTTGTGATGAAAACATGATTTCAAAAATACTTTTTAATCTTTGCAAATCTTGTGGAGTAGCAACCAGAGAAGTAATGTTAACTCATTGAAAATGTTATGCATTAAACCCTACCGAATATTTTAGAATCTCAAATAAAAAGCACAAACATTCTTAATGAGGCAAACTGGTTAATACCACCAAATGTACAGAAGTTTGAGAGCAGTTGGCACATGAATGACCATTCCCCCATTCCTCTTCCCATGGATGGAACCTTTATGAGCTGTATAATTATTCGTCATTTGAAACTCTTAATGTATCAAACATCTGACAAATAAGAGTCATTTTTGGTAGAAGTCCTCGTCATAGTCCTGAAACTTAGAGAAAGATAGCACAAGCATTCACTACGTCACCGCATCATGATCTGCCATGATAGTTGAACCAGCATAGCCATCCCACATCCCACCTGTGATGAAAAGCAACTCCTTACTGATCAATGCATTTCAAAGATTTCTGAACAGGCAATTTTCGAGTGAGATGGAACAGTTCTGCATTCAAGTTGTATTCAAATCTGCACATCAAACATGAGCACAATATTTAAAAGGGTCTGTGAATTTATTTAACAGATGAATAGCCTACTTTGATTGTCACTGACCCAGGATGTCTCTACCTTCATTTGTGTACAGATAGCATGCTGAATTGTCCACAGTGCCTCCATGAAGGGATCAGGAAGATGATAGACATAATTACTAAATACTTTCTGAGTATATTGTGACATGAAAAGGCTTAGGTGCAATGATCCCTGCAATAGAATATTCTCACTGACACTTACCCACCAGTCTTGCACTTAACATGTTCTGGAAGGTTACCATCGCCCATCGAATTCTACTGTGGTACAGGTTAGTGCCTTCATATAGGTTAAGGAAAAAGAGGTAAAATGTGAAAAAACAAATCTTTAAACAGCAATAAAGGAACACAGGTATGTACAGCAAGAAATACCTGATACCAGAAGTTCTTAGTGGGGGTCTAGAAGTTCATGTTCATGAGTACATATTTGCCTCTGGGAGGGGCAGGTGAAGGTACGCAATAATGGATGTCCATTAACTTCTTCTCCACATCTGGGAGTGCCAGATGATTATGGCCAGATTTTGCTGGGATAACATTGATGAAGCTGTCAACACTTAGTGTCAATACTGAATACATTTCACAGTTTGATGTCTGTACCTGTGTACTAAATGCATGAACTCAGAGGTTAATGATGGAGACACCCTGCTTCTTTAGATGGCAGGCTGTAATGGTTCAGGTCAATAATCTCTGCATTGAAATTGCAGCAACTACTCACCAAATAGTTCTGCAGTAAAAGTGCCTGATAAAGTGAGGTTGCTGCATTATGGAATAACTGAGTTTTTAAAAGGATAAGTAATCATTCTTGCTGAAAAATTAACATTATTGGTATTGTGTATCAGTCCTGCAGAGGAAAATTAATGTTCGTGATTTCAGCAAAAAATGGATTTTCTATTTTATTTTCTGATTTATTTTCCTTTTTCATTCTCTATATTTCCTTAAATCTTATTTTTCATGATTTATGCTTCCTGGTCTGGACTCTGCACTACTTACTGTGGTTTGGTTGAAGAACATTGGTATTTCTTGTCCCAACCAGATACCTTGGTTTCATGTGGAGTCCATCACAGAGACCAAATTAGGGGAAATCTGAATCAAACTGTAGACAGCTCTCAGTGGGGTGAATAGAAAGCAGTCTCTGTCATTGTTTCTAAATACAAATATGAGCCCATTAAATTTTGCTCTGCCTTTAATAATTTTGGAGTTTTCTGAATTTATCATCTAAACAATAAGGGACTTTGAGAAATCCTTTTCCATTTTTGGAGATGGTTTGTTTTGGTGACAGCCCCCATTTCTGTTCATGCTTTAGATTCTAAAAATCAGGGCATTTTATATATTTTTAAAAGAAGTGTGAAGAGGAAAATAAATACTGTATGTTCTTCATGGTTTGAGTTGAGCATCATTTGTTATACAGTTTCTTCTGCTGGATTACAAGCTGAGCTAAACAAATGTCTGATGGTATTGGTAGGGAAAGGTAATAGTTGGGCAGGGTTAAAGACAATGCTGGTGTCAGGATCCATTAACAGACTCACCTGTAACAAACACAAAAGAATGAGGATGCAGTGGTGATCATCGGTTGGTTCCTTTTATGAACTGGAATGCAAATCATTCTGAAACAAGCTCTGGGCACCGTAGGTAAAAGAGTAAGAAATACATCATGAGTGTCTGAGAAATGAAAGCTGTTTAGATGTGCAGCTACACTTTGAGAATTTCACCAGCTGTCAGCATTAAATATCTATATGGGAAAGAGAGAAGGAAAGATTTTGACAAATCTCACAGGTTAAATCTACAAGGCAGAGAAAAGGTAAATGCTCCACAAAGCAATAAAATTAATGAAGGGAGGTTTAAATTCTGCTAATATTATTTCAGACTTAATGGATTTTTCTTCTGATGATTATGTGTCCAAGTTGATTAGTATCTGCTTCCTTTCAGTCTTAATAAAATCAAAGGCAAATCTCTTCATCGAGGGGATAGGACCCATCAATTTATTTCTGCTTGCTAGTGCTTTAATGTTCAGATTAATTGAGATTAACTCCTTTGAAATTTGTTGGTAAAAATATTTGAAATCATGCAGTATAAATCCTCCAAAGCATACTCCAATTTTTTTTTCAACTAAACAATGAAACCATTTATTCCTTTTTTGGGGAAGAAATGGTTTGTGTTTAAAATGTTATATTTTACCTCAGTTGCTCCAAAATAATGCTACATGCACATAGCTGGCAATGTTTATTTGAAGTATGATTAATTTTGTAATATTCATCCTAAGATGTGACCTCTACTTTCATTATATCGATGTCTTGCTCAGATAGGCCGTGTCAACACCAGTAGGATTTAGGGTCATGAATCTTGAGAAAGAGGGTAATTATATCATGTGCAGGTTTGATTCTTTTGGAAAATGTGGAAGCTGATTCACTGAGTTTTGAAAATAAACTCCTGTGATGCGTGTTCTAAAATCTCTGCATATGCCGACTCTGTGTGAGATGCCATCACCAGCACTTGTCAAAAGAATTAAATCCCTTTAAAGCTTGTTTACAGCTAAACATTTGTCATCATATTCCCCTGTGGTTCATGGTTGGTTGGTTTTTTTTACTGCTCTGCTTAAGATTTAATTTCTTTTTGTTTACGTATGTAGTTACACATGCAGGTGCAGAGCAGAAAAATGTAGCACCCAGCTGTCAAGAACTTGTATACACATATGTAGTACACATTAAAAAAAGGAACTGCAGCCGGTCTCGTATTGAATGAAACAAATTGCAAATAGAATATGTTGTCACAAGTGAATAATCTTTGGAAACCTCAGAAGTGTCTTGCAATGACAAAATGTTTGTTACATTGCAATAGAAATATATAAACATACATGATGCATAAAATGTGATCACATGTATGACTTCATACAACACTTATTTGATTTATGATTCATGTAATGCCTGTGGCTACCATGCATAAATAATTGTTATTTACAGAATAGAGAGAAATTTCAAAACCATGCCCCGCTAGTTTAGGAAAAAGCAGAGTTGTGCATTTACATTGTGCCTTTAATAATTTTACCACAGTATCCATAGGCTTTCTAAAGCAAATAATGGAAATAGAGCTATTAACAGAGTACACTTTATTGAAGGCAGTGAACTTTCAACTAATAGTAGGGCTGGTACTACAGTATATCAAGTCATACCATGTAATACGGTTGGATCTAAAAGGTACAATATATGTATACATTACACTGTTTCCTCTTTAAAAAGTAATTAAACCCTGAAGAAAACAACAACTATATAAGAGTACAGAATGTTAACTATTCAGATACATTTGTAAATTCAGTCATTCACCACAAACCACAATATATCTTTGAAATATCCACTCCAGACACTGAAAGTTCAGTGGATCACTTCTTCAGGTAGATTTTATACACACTGGTCTCACCCACCTTGTCCTGCAAAACTTGTTTCAATATATAGGAATTATATTCATAACTGAATACATTGAATTATATTTCCTTGACCACCATGTTCCTGGTGTCATCTGTATTCACCAAACAGTTCACATAAGTATGGATAAGCTCTTATCAACTCCTACAGTAGTTTCACTTGCACATTTGCAGTCGATACATTATTGGACCATGTGAACTCAGTTGCAGTAATCTCTGCTTTGGTTCTTCAAGCTCTCTACCATTATGACTCTGCTTTCACTTCATTTGGCATCTGGGTTCCCACTCTGACTCCTTGTAGATAACAAGCCTTTGTTTTCCTTCCATTTCTTTTGAAGTCACAAAGTCATCTCCTCTGTCTCTCCTTTCCTGGATCAGCATCTAGGCTTTCAACTCCATCTGAACTGTAATCAGTCTTCCTGCAGTAAAAATAGAAGATGCTGGAAACACTCAGCAGGTCAGGCAGCATCTAATCATGGAGTCAGAGACCTGCAGCACAGAAACAGGCCCTTCGACATATCAAGTCAGTGAAAACCAATAAACACCCATTTAAATCCAAAATTGATCCCTTTTTTTTATTCTCTCCATATTCTCATTAACTCTGCCCAAATGCTACCACTCATCTACACATTAGGGGCATTTGACAGTGGCCAATTAACCTACCAACCCACATGTCTTTAGGATGCGGGAGTAAATCGAGGCACTGAGAGGACACCCACAGTCACAGGAGGAATGTGCAAACTCTACACAGACAGCACCTGAGGTTGGGATTGAATCCATCTCACTGGCACTGAGGAAGTGGCTCTACCACCTGCAACACTGCTGCCGAAGTTTTGATGAACGGTCCCAGCTTGAATTTGAAACATTAACTGGACCCTGGTTCCATGTGCCAAATTTCAACTACTTAAAAATCTCCTCTGACAGCATCAGATTGAAATATCCCTTAAAGGATTTCACATTGTGCTCATCTGAGACCTTGTCATAGTTTGCGGCTCTGGTAGATGCATTACCATCCCACATGCCTCCAGCCTTCTCATCAGGAAAGATATCATAGAACAGTACTGCACAGGAACAGGCCCTTCAGCCCATGACGTTGTGCCAACCGTGATGCCAAGTTAAACTAATCCCATCTGCCTGTACATGATCCATATCCCTCCATATTCATGCGCCTGACTAAATGCCTCTTAAACGTTGCTATCGTATCTGCATCCACCACTTCTCCAGGCAGCATGTGAAGACACATACCATTCTCTGTGTAAAAAAAAATCTTGACTTGTAAACCTCCTTTAAACTTTCCCCCTCTCACCTTAAATTGCTTACCTCTGGTATTTGACATTTCCACCCTGGGAAAGAGTCTGACTACCTGCACTTTCTTCTCATCATTTTATACATTACATCAGGTCTCCCCTCAACCTCTGAAGCTCCAGAGAAAGCAATCTAGGTTTTGCCTTCCTCCTCTCATGCATGACCACATTTCTCTGTTCCATGTCCTCTCCTGCTGCTTCACAACATTATTCACTATTAAGGGTTTTTCCCACACATTGCACATGCCGAACAAATGGCATTCTATTTCCTGACCTTGCTGAAGTATCTGCACCGTTACCATTCTACTTAGAGACCTGTTCTCTATTTCCTTCGCACTGCATCACTGTCCTGCTGCTCCCTCAGGCAGCTACATCTTAGACTCAATGCCAGCATGGCGTCTGTAGACACTTATTGTTGATGCTTACTAGGAGCTATGAAGAGAATGTCCTGTTTTGAAGATGGTAAATGCTTAACTAACAGCAGTGTCTGGTACAATAATGTGTCAAAAGTCATACGACATGGTACATTCAGTTTCTAAACATTTATATACACTATAAGGATATTGGTAAAAAATCTCCTGAACGTCAATATATTGCCACAGGATCCTTTGCTTCAACCTGTGAGTGTTCTTTAAGCCTCATCTAAAAGGCATCACCTCTGAGAATGTAGCATTTCCTCTGTTCTGCATCATCAGTCTAGATTTGGTGCATAAAGTTCTGTAGAGGAATTTGAACTACAACCTATTGATTCAAAAGTGGAGTATAACTATTGAACCAAGCTCACCTTGAAATGGGAAAAATCAAATGCTGGCTGGACTCCAATCTGAGAAAGTATTACTGATCATTAGTACAGCAGCAGCACTGGAGTGCTTTTAGCACAGTATACTGCACCAAGGCACTTCACAGGAGCACTGTCAGATAAAATTTAGCACTGAGCTATGCAAGGGGATTTTACAATAGCTGGCTAAAAGCTTTGAAGG
>JARFYF010000061.1:28121808-28142701 GCA_030265395.1 Rhina ancylostomus | reverse complement strand
GGTAAGTCTACATCTGACATGTAGGAGTCATTTAATGCCAGCTGGTCAGTATTCAGGACCAACATGTTCCTGTGAGGAAGACAGACAAGGATGACAAGGTTCAAGAACCTTAGATGACAAGAAATGTTGTAAATTTAGTCAAAAAGAAAAAGGAAGCAAATGTAAGGTTTAGGAAACTGAAATCACACAGAACTCTTGAAGAACATAAAAGCAGGAAAGAACTTAAACAGGGAATCAGCAGAGCTAAAAGGGGCCATGAAATGTCCTTGGCAAACAGGATTAAGGAGAATCCCAAGGCATTTTATACATACATTAAAAACAATGGGGTAGCTAAAGAGAGGGTAGGACCACTCAAGGACAAAGGAGGGGATTTATGCCTGGAACCAGAAGAAGTGGACGACATACTAAATGAGAACTTCACATCAGTATTTTTCAAGAAGAACTTGGAGGATAGTGAGGTCCTGATAGATGCTGATACTCTAGGGCATATTGATATCAAGGAGGAGGTGGTGTTGGGTCTCTTGAATAACATTAATATGGATGAGCCCCCAGGACCTGATGGGATCAATCCCAGATTATTGAGAGGGGCAAAATAGGAGATTGCTGGAGCCCTGACAGAGATCTTTGTATCTTTAGCCGCAGGTGAGGTCCCAACAAAAGACTGGAGAATAGTCAATGTTGTTCCACTGTTTATAGGGAAAACAGGGACAAAGCAGGAAACTATAGGCTGATGAGCCTTGCATCAGTGGCAGGGAAATTATTGAAGAAGGTTGTTAGGATTTACTCACATATGGAAATGCATGGACTTATTAGGGATAGTCATCATAGCTTTGTGCAGGAGAGATTGTGTGTTACAAACTTGACTGAGTTTTTTTGAGGAGGTGATGAAGGTGATTGACAAGAGTAGGGCAGTGGATGTTGTAAACATGGACTTTAGTAAAGCTTTTGACAAGGTCCTTTGTGGTTGGTTGATCTAGAAGATTAAGGCACGTGGGATCCATGGAGACTTGGTAGACTGGATTCAAAATTGTCTAAGCCACAGAAGACAGAGGGTAGAGGTTGAGTTATTCTGACCAGACGTCTGTGACCAGTAGTGTTCTGCAAGGATTAGTGCTGGGACCTCGGCTGTCTGTGATATATACGAAAATGTATGTGGACTGATTAGTAAGTTGGCAGATGACATGAAAATTTGCAAAGTTGTGGATGGTGAGGAAGATTGTCAAGGGATACAGCTGGATATAGGTCGGTTGGAAATATTGGTGGAGAAATGGCAGATGGAGATTAATCCAAACAAGTGCTAGGTGTTGCACTTTGAGAGGTCAAATATAAAAGTATACAGTAAACGGCAGGACCCTTAGAAGCACTGATGTACAGAGGGATCTTGGGCTGCGAGTTCCTAGCTCCCTGAAAGTGGCAACACAACACTGAAGGGCAACCTGATAAAAGTATATGAAATTATCAGAGGCATAATTAGGGTAGATATTCAGAATCTTTTTCCCAGGGTGGAAATGTCAAATACTAGAGGGCATAGCTTTAAGGTGAGGGATGAAACTTTAAAGGAGATGCGTGAGTCAAGTTTTTATTTTACACATTGAGTGTTAGGTGCCTGGAATGTGCAGGCAGGGGAGGAGATGGAAGCAGATATGACAGCAACAATTAAACAGGCACATTAATAGACAGAAAGTGGAGGGATATATAGCATGTGCAGATACATGGGCCGAAGGGACTGTTCTTATACTGCTCTATGCTCTATTAGGAAAGTTGTAAAATATACTGCTGATTCATTCATTCTTACCCATGTCAGATTATGGCACAGAGACAATCTATCCAGTGCCCATTTAGACAACATCTATTTGAAAGAAACAATTTTTTAAATTTTAAAATGGAAAAGCAGAACCAAAAACTGCTGAACAATTTTGTAAGCATTTGGTTTAATAAAACAGGCTCTTTAAGCAAAATAGAAGGATATCCAATCTGTCAAGCTTTTTCACTTACCACTGGATTTTGAAATGATGCGGCAGACATGGAACTTGTTTAGATCAAGATGTTTTGCCATATTGTCTGAATCAGTAACGCTGGCTTCAAATGGACAACTAGCACATACTAGTTTTATATTTCTGTAACAATATAAAGTACAGTTATTTACCCTCTGAAAAATGCCAGACATGGTGGTGGAAGCAGATGCAATGGTGGCATTTAAGAGGTTTGTAGACTGGCACATGAATATGCAGGGATGGAAGGATATGGTTCATGTCCAGGCAGAAGGGGTTAGTTTAATTTAGCATCATGTTCAGCACTGACATCATGGGCCAAAGGGTTTTTTCTATGCTGTACTGTTCTATGGATGTTCTATTATGGGACAGATACCACTTAGCAGAACGCAACATGTGGCAAGTGGAAATGACTGATCATTTATGGGGAAAGGCCTTGATATAATAGCAAGATTCACTGAATGCAGGAATATGTAATTTCAATAGGACTTTCCAAGGTTACTTGTAGGAAAATAGGAACCAAATAAGTTATTTCTTTATTGACATGATAGTTATCTGTTATCAATTCTGATATGGATACATCATTACTTTCATTGCTGTTCATTAATCAATAAACTTGCAGGATCACTTTAAGATTCACCTTAATATAAACTTTACAAATCAGTCACAACGTTCTATTATTTTAAATGTGACAAAAGGAGAGTCAATATAATGCACATTTTCTCAATGCTCTATTTAGGCTTAAAATTATACTGCATTTCCTACCTCAGTCTGTTTGAATATCCTCTGAACATCCAAAATTTCTTTTTACTTGGGACTGTGTGAAAGCTGCAAAACACAATCAAGATATATGTGTGCACTAATGGATGAAAATCCATTGGTAAGATTTTCTTTCAATAGTAAGTTATTGAAATCAGAAAAACTTAGCATTCTTCAATATAGTTGTACCCAAACCATAAATTATTATTTTCAAATACACACATTTTGGGACAAAAAAATGTAAAGTATTAGAAAATTAGAGTCAAAACATAATCCCGAAATGGTAAGAATTTAAGTCAGTTTTGAAAACTTAAAAGCAAAATCAAGCAAGAAGTTTGTATGTTAATATAAAACTTAGAGAAAGTCAACAGGAAAAAAAAATGGGCCCTCCAAAAACTAAGGACATCAGTACACAATATCTGCTTTGCTGAGGACATAAAGAAAGGTATATTCAAGGCAAGTGACAACAAGCAATTATTAACAACATTCATGTAAATGACTTTCACATGACCAAACTCGTCATTAATTGCAATTTCTTTAACACTAGAAGCAAAATTTAAGAACTAATTATTGATTAGGCTCTAGCTACAAAGTTGCCACTATGACAAGGCTGTAAATAATATTGGAAATTATACACAGAAGAACAGTTACAACCCAGCATTTGGTGCACGATCTGAGTTAGATTTTGATTGATGGCTTCAATCTGCAGAGGGCTATCAATCTGACAACCTTGTCAATGCTGTACTTTTGTTCTTTATTCGGCTAGGAATTAAAGGCTGAAATTTGCTGCAATAAGCAGCATACAAATCTCACATCACAACTTAAAGATCATCCAGATCTGCTCAAAAAGGCTAAATTGCACAACCTTAATTCCTTATTCCTACCAAATACAAAGTCCAGAGATGCATGTGTGTCACAGCCATGACATAAGCATGAAAAGTTTCATGCAACACTACATATTGCACAAATCTTGGATCCAATTTTGCATTACAATGGAGCGGAAAGGGGAATATGGAAATGAAAAACATTTGACAAGTTTTTTGTAAAGATCACTATTTAATGTGACAACTTATTAGTGAAAATTAATGAAATAATTTTAATAATCCCTTAAGTTCAATGTCCCCAATTTGGGATGCAATTAAAAAATCCCCTTTTCTTCCTACCTCATCATATGGGTCACATAAGATTTGTTGCAACTACTTCTGAATCGACAAAGGGAACAACGGGCATAAGTGGCAAAGTGGCTGGTGAATTCTTTAACTTCTGTATCACACTCAATACATTTGTGAACACCACATCTGGCCCTGTAAATAAACAAGAAAGATCACCGTTGGGTTTCCAAAGACCTGATATGCATTTGCATCGTACAAGACATGAGCAAAAAACACAAGTATACACATGTGTATACATATTTTTGACCTTATCTCTCACAAGAAAATACTAATTCCATGTTCAATTACAAAAGAAGACAACTTTTTCATTGTGAATCTAGAAAAAATATATCAAATAATCATAATGAGAAAAATTCCTAAACTGGCACCAAACCATTATTTGGAAGATATTTTAAGTTTTGATTTGTCAGGTGTTTTGTATGAACGTTAAATATCCCACTGAACTACCTGATGAGTAGACAGGTTGATCGGTAATAATATGCCTCTTGATCAACACCATTCAAAATGACTAGGCATTCTTCTCATTTCTGTTTGCAAGATCTTAACCATATACAAAACACTTGGGAATTATTTTAAAGAATTAAAAGTTATGTCATAAAAGAAAGTGGTGTATGCTCTGGATGCAAATATTCAGTGAAAGCACATTACAATTTTCCACAAAATACCATGAAAAATACTGGCTGACAATGTTAAGTATTACTTTGGCTTTATGGCTCTTACTTAGACAATGGAACAAAGATGATGTAAAAATAATACAAGATAATTTACCTGAAAAACTGAAGGTCAATATTAAAAGGTTTGGTTATTTTTTTATTGGCCAGATTTTTCTTCTTTTCCTCTTTAAAGTATGGAGCTGGTTGTGAACTTCCTATGGTAGTAACTTGGTTTATAGCTGATGAGTATAATTTAGTGTTTACTGTTACTGATGATGAGCTCTGGAGTGTAGTACTAGTTGCAGAATTCACTGAAGGCATGGAAGATGATCCAACTGGAAAAGGTGTCATGGAAGCTCGAATAGTAACCTGTCAGATTAAATAGGTTGTCAATCAAAAGAAACTGGATTTCTGGCACTACCTGAAAGGTTTATAAGACCAATAAATGATACCAGTACTCAGACTACCAAAAAGAAAGATTAATAAGACAATTTCTAGAGGGCATTTTCTTTCATACAATAAAATACTTGTTACAAATACAATCAATTTGGCATCTGTCTCATAAACATTTCTCCAGCTATCGTACCCATACAAATGAATCAAGGTTTATATCTACATTTCCAAGCTGGTATCCCAAAGGTAATCTGAAGGAACTGATGAATTCATCAGATTTCTGATCGATCAGCAAGGCAAACTACGCCCAGAGTATGTTGAAAATGTTGTATTTGTTGATCAGAAAAGTTCTTTCTTGGATACAGTACACAAGTAATTTGAAGTATGTCATCTGATAAACATAGCTTGCTTGGGATGTAAAAGTTACCATGGATCATTGTTTTTACTTCACTCATCTGTATTATTTGTGGACAAACTGATAGGGATTTAGTAGTAGGCCACCTTAGACTGCTATCAGTTTGATGCAATGGTAATGGCTGGCCATTTCAACAAGTAGTTAAGATTCCTCCAAGATGATTTGGCACTGTTCTAACCCACAGAGCAAGCTAGGTATAAATAGCTTTTCGTTTACCCCCAAAGAACATTAGTAAACTAATTGGTTAATAACTACAGAAAACTCAATATACTTTCCAGGTAATGTACATTAGAAATACTTGCTATTATTCACAGATTTCTCAAATAAATTTGCATTCAGACTCAAACCACGTGAGTTTACCTGCTGTCTTGTCAGGGAGGCTACGTAGCAATTAATACTTATTCTGCTGCTATCATGCAACTCTGTGTAGCAGGGACTTCTTGTGCAACAACAGCACATATTTCCAGCCACAAAGCAGACTATACTTCCTCCCATTCTGTCTCTTGTAAAGAAGCTATTGCATTCTCCTAGTTCCTCCGACCCCATTGTGTCTGCTCTGATGACGAGCCTTTTCATACAGGTGTCTCTGTGATGTCTTCCTTCTTCCTAAAGTGTGGCTTCTCCTCTACCACAGTTAACTAAGCCCTTGACTATTTTCCACGTCTTTGCTCTCACCCTCTCTCTAGTCCACATTTCACAATGTATCAACCTCTGCATTCAATGCATCATCCTTTTCAATTTCCACCATCTTAAAACAAGATTCCACCAGCAGATACATCTTTCTTTCCCCTCTTCTTTCAACTACATGGTCTGCTCTTCCATTTCTACCAACTATTCCTCTTTTTATGGCACTCCCCCCCACTTAACTGCAGGAGATGCAACACGTGTCCTTCCCTTTCCACCATGCAGGGACCCTAACAGTACTTCTACATAAAGCAGTAAACCACTTGTACATCTTCAACTAGCGTACAGTATTCAGTCTGCTACACTGGAGAAACCAAACAGAGATCGGGTGACTGCAGAGCACCTGTGTTCAGTTTACAGAGCCAATTATAAGCATCCTGTTGCTTGCCACTTTAATTCCCCATCCCATCCCTACTCTGAACTATCCATCTGTGGCCTTCTGCACTGTTATAATGAGGTGCAGCATGAGAAACAACACCTCATTTTCCAGCTGGACATGTTGCAGCCTTCCCAACTTAATATTAAATTCAACAGCTTCAGGTGATTTGCTCTCTGTGTATCAGACTGCCCAGTTCTGCTGTAGATCATCCATCTGTATTGCTGGTTCACTTTTTCTCTACTACATGCTGCGGGACATCACTTCAGCTATCCTAACAGTAGTTTACATCTCACTCCCCAGTGGTTGTGATGCTTGCACTTGTTGAAGTATACTCTGCTATCAATATCCTTGAAATGGTGTACCCTTAGGCCTTGTTCATCATAGCCAGGAACTTCAACCAAGCCAACTTCAAGAGTGTGCTACTAAGATTCTATCAACACATCTGTCCCACCAGAGGTCCAAATATCCTCAATCACTGCTACACAACCATCAAAGACACCTACTACTCCATCTTTGCCCATTTTGGTAAATCAGATAATCAGGCTGTGCTCCTTCTCCCTGCTTACAATCAGAAACTGAAAGGCAAGGATTCAGTACAGAAAGTCGTACAGTGCTGGTTTGAGGAAACAGATGAGCTCCTTGACAACTGCTTTGAGTCAGTGGCCTGGTCTCTTTTAACTTCACACTTCTAGCATCTGCAGTTTTTGTGATATCTAGTCAGAAAAGTTCCATTGCTATTTTTCAGCAGCTGTCTCCAACTTTCACACCTCCAATGAGTAACTGATCTTCTGTTTTACAAATTACAAACCAATCATATCCAATAAATTCAATTTAATGTTTTGTTGAAAACAGTTACAAAGTAATGAAATTTGTCAAATGTTAAATAACTTTGATATTTGACCGTACATATCAGTGTAGTAACCCTACCTTTGTGCCAGGAGGTAGACCTTCTAACTGTGCAGGTTTTCTAAACGTCCTATGGTGTTGAGTCTTATGATCCACCTTTTCTTTACAGGTTAGAAACTGAAGCTTACATTTGCTGCAACGATAAACTCCTTTTTTCTAGACAAGAAATTAAAGTTTTAATGACATTTGAAATTATAAGAATAATGTTGTTTACCTAATCCACACAACATTAAGTAGAAGATAACTGATATGTGACAGGAGATGCTTACAATGGTAAAATACTTACTTGCTTATGCATTTCAAATTCTAACTTTCTGCAAATATTATTGCATCTATTTCTCTTAAGATACATCTATTCTAAAATAAGCAAGTCACTAACTCCGCTGTACAGTATAAAGGCCGAAACCTTACATTCAAAACATATGAAGGAGGAACAGCACTTGACCGTATGGCCTCTCAAGCCTGTTCCATCATTCAACAAGATCATGGCTGAGCCAATTTTCCACCTCAGCTTCACTTTCCTGTTTATATCCTGTAACTCCCCAATGGATCAAAAGTCTCTGGGACTGGAATATATTCAATAATTCAGCATTCACAACTCTCTGGGGAAGAGAACTACAAAAAACTGTGATCCTTCGAGAGGAGAAAATCCTCATCTTTAATGAGTGATCTTTTATTCTGAAATATGTCCCCTCATTTTAGATTCCCCCATGTGGGGAATGATTCTCTCAGTATCCATCCTGTCAAGCCCCCTCAGCTTCTTACATAGTTTCCATTTGATCACCTTGATTCTTCTCAATTCCAATAATATTGGCCCAATCTACTCAAACTTTCCTCATATACATCCTCGCTTTTATCCTATGAATTCAGAAATCAACCAGTGAACCTGGATTTATTGAGAGGTTTGCTAACAGTGAATTGCATTTACACAAAAGATGAGTTCACACCTGCTCAGCTAAATACCTTTTGTTGATGGTGATACAATGCAACTGAGTTGGCACCAAGACACTGTAGTGTTCAATGGGTTTCCTGTTAGAAGTTAAGGCTGTCAATTTCAATAGTTTACAATGAGTTTTTTAACCCCTGATAGTTGGAAGTGCAGAGGTACAATTATGTTCTGAGTTGACTCTACTCTGTACATTAATTTACCCACACCCATGCTTTTGATAATGCCAAAATATCAGCCCTTGCTACTGCTAAGAATACCATTTTCAAAATACTAATCTCTGATCATTTTATTTCCCTATCTGCAGGCTACAATCGGAACCAAAAATCACAGTCCCAAAGGTTTGGTATACAAACTATCTCATTACTTACTAATGCTACAAGTACATTTCTTGCCTTTTGCTATTTTACTATTGGAATCAATGATACCGTGATCTTCTTGTAGCTTCTGCATTCTTGCACCTTTCAACTTGATTGAGTCTTATTCCAAATATCTGCTACAAGTTAATTTTTCTGACATGGCAAAACTTTGCAAGACCTAATCCTACTCAGGTGCTCCTCCCACAGTTAACAGACTGAAATGTGGCATTGCTCAAAAACTATTTACCAGTTATTCTTTTGAACCTAGATAATGTTCTACTTTCTGGGCCTTGGCTTTTCAACTTTGGTTTAAAACAAACTCAAATTATTCACCAGCTAAGTTTGGAAATGAAAGCTATAATCCACATGGGTAAAGGAAACTATTATAAGTATGCACTGGCTTTTCTCTACCTTATCATCAGAGTGAAATTACATTTTTTGGGAAAAACTTAATTTTATAACTCTTTATATGAGTACCTTAGGTGACAGAATTTTAAGGGAAGTGTTTAATGTACAAATGATTATTTATCATTATGGTAGATGCATCTCTCTGACTTAAAGGTTGCACCACATTGCTCATTCTCAGAGAATTCACCTGATGCTCCACTTTTCTCAGTATTTTTTTTAATATTACCTGCTTTGAGCATTCCCCCTAAGACTTCCTTCTACTGAATCTGTCCTATTGAGTTTCATTCTGATTAGATTGCACAATCTAAGTAAATTCATACATCTTAAGTGCAAGATATGATTTGTTTTTTGCCTAATTTTTATTTGCTATTTGGTGCCAAGCAATAAAATAAAACAGGGTTAGCATAAACTTTATATGTGATCAAGATACCTGTAGCTATTCCTCAATGGTGCACAGTTTATGAAGTATAATTAATTCAAGGAAAGTAGATAACTGAACACAGCAGTCTTTAAGTGGGTTTCTGGATATGCTGACTGTTCAAATTGTTCAGCTATGAGCTACAAATAGACTTCTCCCCTGACAGTGACAAACTGAGATGTTCAAAAAACCCAACAAAGAATGTCAAAAACAACAATAATGCTGTAACTGATTACTGACCTACTTTTTTTTACTTAAGTGCAAGTCTTTCCCCCGTATGCACCACTTTCTCATGCATTTTAAATGCCAATGAAAGTGGCGTCCCTTTACTGAGTTACTCTACCCAACTGACCCTATTCACTGTTCAAAATTCTTCAAGTGATCATCAAATCATACGGTATATATAAAGATCACTAGTAATATTATAGATTCACTTTTAGGAAAAGCCCAAGACATTAATATTCTGCAGAGTTACTGCAGAAAGCCATTTGCAAAATTTAATGTAAATCAATACTAAAACTATACCTGATGCCTCATGTAATGCTGGACATAAGCATTTCCACTTTTAATGACTTTAAGGCAAAACGGGCAGAGCAACTGCTTGGTATTTTCATGAACAACGCGGAAATGGTTATCAACATCTGAATACACTGATGACCGGTAACTGCATACCTAAAGGTGGGATGTGGGGAAAAAAGGCCAGAGTAAGAAACGGTAAACGCTAATTTGATCAGATTACACATCCTTTCTAGCCTTCGTTTTGATTGTTTTCTCTAATTTAAAAACATTATTAATACAAGCACAGACATATATTCCTAGTGCCAGGAGAGTTATACATTCTCAGATTTTGCTAACTTACACTAAACATGGAGAAATGTCAGTCAATATCCTTAGAACGTGAAGACTGGAAAACTAAGAGCATCTTCACTGGATAAGGTGTTTTCACATGGACCATTGAAATGGAAAGTACACTATGTCTTGTTAATTCAGAGAGAGAAAGTAGTAAAGAAAGAAACAGAAAGGGGAAGACAGAGATCCAGCGATGGAAGATGATAAACTATACCCACTGAATCACAACCAAAAATGGGGTCTGAACTGCTGACCATAATGCCAAGAGCTGGAACAGTAATATGTTTACCACTTATTATACCTCAAGTATTTGTAACTGCCTACCTAATGGGATTTTACTTTCTATTACAGAATTACTTTTGATTCAATAGAGTATACCGTTAACTGGATGCTATTGTTCATCAATCCTAATTAAGGCATAACTTATATAATGTTTAAACAAAGACTCTTTAAAACAAAAAATCATTTACAAATATCAAAAGAAAATTACCTGACAAACATATGGCATTTCCCCTGGTTTATGATTGTCTTTCATATGCTGTAGAAGGACTTGCTCAGATTCGTAGGATAACTCACAAATTTTACAAATTGCTACAAAGCAACCAAAGAACAAAATTATATCTGCTTAGTATTTGTTTCTGTGGATACCCTTATAAACGTTATTGCAATAAGAGAAAGCAGAACATGAGGCAGTTTGAACAAATAAGACATTTATTTAATATGGGTTCTTTAATAAGGTTAAAATGCCCTCCACATCATGCATTTTTTGACAATTGTAACATTCTTTATGGCTCCAGCCTTTTATAAATAAAAGTGTGCCAAATTGATGTAAGGGGGGAAAGTGGAACAAGCAGCACTCTTACTCCCATTAACATATAAACTGATGTATAATTATTTTTAGTCAGATTCTGTCTTCTCATTTTTGATATTTCCCCCCCCCAAAATACACAGAATATTATTCGTCTCTTTTTACAATGTCAAACAACTCCATCGGGAATTAATTTTATCATGACTTTTGGACTCCATTTGTACCCAAGCTTAGATTTGAGTATTTTCATTTTGTTTATCTCCTAGAAGCTTTCTGATAAAATCTAGTTTCTTAATTCACACTCAATTCTCCATTTTATAATCTATTACCTCATCTTGTATTTAGTGTGACCAATATGGTTTATTGTAGAATAATTATTTCAAAACATACAAATTAGGCCATATATCATCCACTCTTCCTTCCCATTTATCACTTAATAAACCTTTATGTATATCTCCATTAATACTAATTTTCCTTACATTATGATCTTATGTAACAGAACAATCTACTTTCACTTTGTGATCTGAGTCTAAATGTTTTTTTTAAAATGTAATTTTTTTTATACTGCTTTCAATTCAGGATACTGCATTTGCTACTAAGGATGTGGTTACCACGACATGAGGGAGAGCAAACAGATATTGGGTGATCATTTTACATGACACTTCTGTTAATTTTGCTTGTGACCCCAAGACATCAGGGGCCTGTTACTTTAATTTTGTCAGACCTCTCTGTTCTTTGCTCCCTACACTAATCCAATAAGTCTGAGGAACAGTTCCTCATCCTACAATAAGGTACATTGGAGCCTTCGGGACTCAACTATGCATTCAACAAATAATCAGCATTTCTGACATTTTCATTTCTAGAAAACAATAATTCACATGTCTCACCTTGATACGCATCACTAAATGGGTTGCACAAAAGCAATTAAGAATGCCATATCACGATTAACTTTGTATTTAGTTTTGGTGAAACCACCAGATAATAGAAATCAATAGTTTATGTAAAAGAAAAATAATGAATAGACAAAGATTCAAAGGCATTATAATGAAAATGATTGACCATTCTCCCAAGAAAGGTCTGTTCAAATAACAATAGTCTTATTGCTGTTATTTAGACAGACTATTTTAGAATTGTTATAGTGGCTTCTGTTTACAACAATGAAAATAATATTTAAAAGAACCTCTTTATTCCCAAAATTGTTTCAAACAATAGCAATTGACAAGAGATTTTAAAGACAATACCCAAAATTATACTTCCTGTTTAATTTTAAATAGTGGAAATGTAAAATGTTCCACAATAAAAGTCACAGTAAAAATACTGAAATTATTTATCTTTACACAACAAGTCATAGAAAGAGAAAACCAACATTGATTAAAGGAATCAGCAAGGTTGAGAATTATAGGAGAATCAAAGAGTAGTATGAAAGGGAAAAAAAAACGATGTTTGAATGTTAAATCTTTTTTTTATATACGTAATTATATAAAAACTATTTGTAAAATTATTGGTCAAGGAAGAACAAAATATTACACTAAAACAGAACAAAACATGGGAATATACAAACTACTGGCCATTTAGCCCCTGGATCTTGTACAATTTTATCATGGTTGATTGATCAATCCCATTTACCTTCCATTTTTATGTCCCTTTCAATAACCTGACCTAATAAAAATCAACCTCAAAGACTTGCTGTGCATTTAAATAATATTCCGTTTAACAGCAATTATAATGCTTCTAACCAAAGGATGTATTTGATATTGTGCACCTCTTAACCTATCTGGAAATATTTTAAAGAACAAAGTTACATTGTACAAGTAAAGCTGTAATTTGGGAATAATAAAAGTAACTGTTCTGTTCAGACCTTTTGGTGTATGGAAAATAATTTGAACAGCAGTAACTCCATTATAGATACATTTATGGTTTCTTATTTCTGAGAAACAGAAATCATAAGTGGCATGTATAACATTCTCAGAGCCCTTGGCAGGTAGTTGCTAAGAGGCTTCTGTCCTAAATAGAAAGGCTAGAATTAGAGGGTATAAGTTTATGATAAAATATTGATCTCTTTAGGATGGAGAGGAAGAAAAATTTCCTCAATTACAGGTTTATGGATCTTTGAAATTCACAACCCTAGAGGACAATGGATGCTCACAACTAAAACTGAAATTTTAGGGCAGCTTGAGAATTAAGGGATATAAGGATATGGTAAGAAGATAAGTTAATTTACAAATTCAGCTATAAAACATATAACATAGCAGACTCCTCCTATGTCTTATGAATGACAACTTAATCATGGTTCATATTCTGAGATCAGTTGTAAAGTGATGGTGCTTCCTGCTAACCACAAAAGTTACTCACGAAGATCTAGAATTCATGTGGATGGACTTCTATTCTGTAGGATCTCTGGTGTCCAGCAAGAGTTATGTCAAGATTATTCAATAATCATACTTAGGCATTCTCACATATATTAAAAGCAGGAAGTAAAAAAAACACTACTTTTAGCCACTGTTTTAGCCATTTTACAAAGAGTGAGATAGAGAGGACATTCACATGGGAAATTGAAATATCACTGAAAAACCTAAAAAACAATTATTTTTAAAATCCATGGAATTTGAAATATTATCTATGGGAAAGTTTTTTAAATAATCCGGCAAGATCATTAAGGCTTAATAAGCAATTGAAAACTCATATAACGAAACTTGATATTTTCAAGTCTTTTTTTAAAAACAAGAATACTTAATATCCAAGGACTGCAAAATACTGGAACCAGCGGTGGAGTCAAAAAGACCAACATAAACTTCTGGACTTAAATACACATGCACATACTCTCGAAGTTATTGTCACAGATTTCCTCCATTAAAATAGTGAGCCCTGGACATCATTATTTCTCATTGGAAATTCGAGGGCAATGATTATTCCACATTTTACTTGATTTCTAACAAAACATCAAGTTTCCATACAATAGACAGATGACAGTTTTTAAAAAGATAATGCAATTTAAATGGAAAAAAATATTTTTTGTGCGAAAGGTATTATCTACTTTTCTAGATCTGGTTATAGTTCCACCATAAATCATTTCCCTAAGTAAATCCCATATGAAATTGAGTGCATTTCCCCACCTCCAGGATCATGTGGAAATACAATAAAGTTCACAAAATACTCAGCAAATTGTTGGGAGTGCCCAGCTGGGCAGTCTCTAACAATAAACTGTAGACCTGTTTGTATATTTTCATTATTCGTGCCTTTCAATTTCGACCCACCGACATTGTTAACAAGTCACACAGTTTTGAGTGGTTTATTGAAGTTACTACATTCTTATCCCCCTCGAAATCTTCCCATAATAAAAGGGTAAAAAAAAAACAAAAACTTGTGATAAAGGATAAATGTTATACGAAATATATTAATTTTCAATTCCATACAAAAATTGGCCTAGTCACATTAAAAAAAAGCTTGATAAATCTTAGTATTTTATCTGTATCTAAACCCATTGTTAGTTGATCTAGAAGGAAACTATACCTGCTTTAAGAATAGAAGGTATTAATATTTTCCCATCACAGAGCCTATCCACTTGGAAATGTCTAAATGTGCCATTTAAACTTGACAAATTTTAATTTTTCACATCTTTTCACAATGGCAAAACTGCCAAACCAAAATGAAGTCCTCAGCTACACCATTCTATAAGTAAGCCTCATAACTGAAGTTACATTAAAGCTTATTGTAAGAGCAACAGGAGAGGTATTGGGAAGAGGAAAATAAAAAATGTATCCCACAAATTTAGCTCCAACAAGTACTGAGCAATAGCTGTATGATATGGATAAAAGACTAAAAATGGGTTTGAGAGTTTCAATGACTCTGATTTCTAAACTCACCTAAATTCACAAAACAATGATGACTGGGTATGCACTGCAGCTTATCTGGCTGGGAAGGGAAACATGCTAACTAGTCATAAATGTACATCTTTAAAAAATTGAATTAAAAAACATGAATTAAAAAGCATACCGAGAGAACACCCCAAGTAGAAAAATAAAGTGAAGTCAATTTAACAGAAAAACACAGGAAGCATTCCATTATAAATCCTTTTAGTTAGATGAAGTACTGGATCATGAAGTCATAATAATAGCAAACCACACAAAGCAGGATAATTAAAAAAATTATAAGTGAATTATGGCAGTTCTGTAAACTTTCATTCAGAACTGTGCAAGAGAAATAATACCATGAAAAGGATGGCTGAAATTATACTGTTCACCTAAACAACATGCATTATCTTGCATACGACATTTGCATTTGAGAGCAACATGCACAGCTTCTGCAACTGTGAACTAAAATCAAAGTAGCTGCACTGAAGGAAGAAATTGCCCTATTCCAGCAAGTATATGACGTGTTTTAAATTTATGGAAATTTCAGCACTAACATGAGCTACAGATTCCCAAACTCACACATAACAATTCTTCCCTCAACATGACCATAATGGTTATTGTGCAGGATTTCATATATATTGTCCACTTAAGAAAATTCCCAGACATATAGGTAAAAGCCTTGTTTGTGTTCTATGCGATTGAAAGCAACATAAAATTTTAAGTGTAATACATCCAATGCATTTTATTCAAATTAGTTTGAACAAAAAGATGAAATAGCAACTTTGCTATTTCAAAACATATAAAGGCAACTAACCACTTACTTGTTGACTCATATGGACAGTGAGCAGTTTCAATGTGGCATTGTAGCTGGAAAGGTGTGGGGAACTGACGATGGCAGTGCTGACAGGTGGTGTGGTTTTCCCAGCTCTCACTACTCTGCTTTTCCAGTTCCATATGATGCTTCATGTGGTTCATAAACCTAACGAAGATGATGCAGTAAATAAAGTATCCATCATCTCTGATATGCAGCTCTGAATATTAATTACTATATAATGTATGTAAGTAAGTCATACAGTAAAGACAGTTGGTCCAACTTTGCAAAATGCACAGCAGATCACAGAAATTCAAGCTGCTTTAATAAATTTATGATTTGGCTGCACTCCTAACACAATAAAAGAAAGGATGACACAAGAGACTGCAGAAGCTCGAATCTGGAACGACACACAAAGCACTGGAGGAACTCAGCGGAAGTCAACATATAAAAGGGTATTGACCAGAATATTTACCCATAATGTTAACTTTGAATAGTCCTCTAGCAATGCCAAATTTATTCTATAGATTATCTTGCAAAAAGTGTACAGAGCAGGTACACATTAAATAGAAATTAGAATTGTAAAATGATGCATAACATTCCCTAGTTACAAGGATCCAATCCAAAAAGGCCTTGATATTTACTTGAGTGGGATTACCAAGGCAGAGTGGAATAATTTTTGTTGGGAAATAGAGCACTTTATCTCCACAGAATACATGTTTTGTTTAAAAAAATTCCAGGTTCCAACCTGTACACCAACTTGACAAGCTTAGACAGGAAACACTCAAGAAGATGCTATCAGATTGGGGCAAAAATTATGTTATTCTGGTGGGAGTGGGAGACAGAGCTCAGTGTGATTTCGATAGGTGTAGGTGAACAAGATTGAGGTCAGTGGGTGCAACTGGTTTGCTTGGCAGGACAGGGGAAAACACTATGGTTGCTCCAAATTTTAAGGGAGTGTTAGAAAAACACCTCTTCCACAGCACTGGCTCTGCCCTTTCTTTGACTGCACAGTTTCTCAAACTTCAGAAATCTAACACCTGCTCCACATGCTGGCCAGTTTTACAGTTGCCTGAGACAAAATCTGATGTACACATTGTTAATAAAACATTTAAAAAGGCAACCCACCTCCAGTTTCCCTTTTCCCCATATATCTGAATATTCCACCTGGTGTGGGAGTGGGATAGAAGGGGGCTGGGTGAGGGGGTGTTTGATTGGTTCAAAATTAATGCCCTGGTGTCTGTAAAAATACTTTTAAATAATCAGTAAAAAAAAACCTTTTTAGAAGAACATAGGAAAAGACAACAAACTGCTGGAGGAACTTGCTGAAGTATTTCCTAACTTAAAGCCCTATTCTTTATACCACATTCACCAATCCTAGCCTTCTCTAGCAGAGTAATTTTGTCTCTTTTTACACTACCAATTCCCTTCAATACAGAAATCAAATCAACCCCAGCTTCGGTAATTGGAACAAACAACTGCGGATGCCAGAAATCCAAAACAAAAACAGAAAATGCTGCAAGCACTTAGCAGGTCAAGCAGCATCGGTGGGGAGGTAAAAGCTAAAGATTCATGTTAGGTTGTTTCTGTTTCAGACTTCTAGCATCTGCAGTTTTCTGCTTTCTGATGAAGGATCCTTGACCTGAAATATTAATTCTGGTTCCCAACCCACTGATGCTGCTCGATCTGCTGAATGCTTCCAGCATTTTCTTTTTTTATTCCCAATTTCTGTAACCACCTCTTGTAATATAATCATTAAGAGTCCTGATATCATCTTGATCAATCTGAATCTACATTGCACTCCCTCCTATAGTGTGGTCACAAAATCGATAATAATACTCTGCATGTGTTCTAACTGAAATTTGAATAGGTGTAGTATAACTTTGTAGCCCTTGCAATCCAGTATTCTACTCAAATATTAATATCAAACTCTCTGCCCAATCTACAAACATTCAACACACAAGTTCTTCCACCTCCACTGCTTTCTGCTTTTCAACATGCAGAAGTACTTGATTCTATCCTTTTTAGACCTAAAACAGAGAACCTCATATGTATGTATCTTGAAACTGTTTGCCAGCTTTCATTCAATGTATTAATATTCTTGAAATTTAATTCTTCCATCTATAATACTTGAAATGTCCCCCCATCCCCAACCTTACATCAATAATGAACCTGAATATGTGACTGCTTATCCCATCATCCAAGTCATTTATAAATAAGCTGAGCAGCTGTGACCATCACAAAGATCCTTGGATCCTGGCTAATCTTGCCAGTTTCAGTACCTCAACATTACCTGTATTCTCTGCTTCTTGCTAGTCAGACATTTTCCTAGCAAGGCATTAATTTGCATGAGTTTCACTTTAGTTAAAAGGCTCTCATCTCAATCTTCTGTCTACTATTTTATCATCTCCCCAAAAATTTCAATCACTTTTGTCAGACAGGACCTGCTCTGCATAGTGCTCTTTATCAATTGGCAATTTTCAAGGTGTTCAGTTGTTCTATTATTAAACTTAGACCCTAGTAACTCACAAAAGAGAAGCTGCACTAATATTTCTATAATTCTCTGGTTTCCTTCTCTTGTTTTCCTTAAATGACAGACTAACATTTGAAATATTTCAATCTAATGCAATGTTCTATTCTTCCTTAAAAAACCTCAGGACAGAAATTCTGGGACTGGGGATGTGTTGCTGTTATTTGGTAAGGGCATGTCCCTGATTCAACTTTAATGTTCTCAGTACTCAGGATAAATTTCTCCTCTACTATAAATAGTGAGACAAAGTAATTACTCAACACAATTGCCATTTTCTTTTACAGTACTGTATCACCATTATCCACTTTAAGGGTTCACATTGTTCCAAGTCACTATTTCTCCTTTTGCAGTTGTAAAATAACCTGGTTATTTTGATAAACTTTGCAAGTGTCTTAAAATTTCCTATTTCTTTCAATCGGTTATGTCAACTTTTACAGTTCTTTGCAACTCCTCCACTTACATTAACTTTTTGAGTTTTTTTCCAGTTTTACATCGTCCATTACCTCCCATTGCCATCCATGATTTTGTTATAGCAATTGGAGTTCTTGTAACTTTGGGATAAAAACTAATAACATATCAACTTGTTTTTTTAACAACTTCTGCTATTTTCTGGTTTTATCAGTTAACTGATTTGCCCTGTTTACTGTGGGCAGTTTTTGCCTCATTCAGTACAAGAACAGCCTAAAATATATCAAAAATACAAGCAGCTGTTTCATATTTCCCCTTTAAGCACTGTTGAGCTCAATCATAATATGATAACTTTGAGATAAGTGTTCACACACCAATATACTGTTAACTATATCTGGCTCATTACCCAAACATGAATCTAATTGGGACTGCTTTTTTGTTGGTTTTAGATTACAATGCAGAATACCACCCTCTAATACTATACCTATCTCTCCATATAATAATTAATTTATTTAGAATTTTAACTTGACAAACATGCAAAGTCAACCTATAACTCTCCAAACTATATTACTAAAGTAGTACAGGAATACGTTTTCTATTTGCCTGATAGTGTTTTCTATTTTGATATTTATTCAGCATTAGTAATTAATAATGACCAGCCTATGAGTAACTTGATGTGATATACACAATGCATCACCCTAGTGCATGGTGAGTTAAGCTATGAAAAATAGACTTGGCATTCAAAAAGACAATTTATCATGAGCTTGATACTCCTTATTGTTTAGAACTTTATACTGAATTGACAGGCAAATAGCTACAATGTTGATAACTGTGGATGTATCATATTCTGTCACTGCTTTTCCAAAAATGGCATGCAAATGATCATATGCAAATACAGTAAAAATTAGGGGAATAGCTGTTTAGTTACAAGCAAAACTAAACTTACACTATGGTCATACAGAAGAATTGCTTTCATATTTAATACTTTTCAGTCTAGAAATCAGAAAATTATTCATTAAATTCCAGCTGCTCTCAAGACAAATCGCTAGTACAAGTACTAGGGTCTCTGCTTTTAAGCACATATAATAGCGATTAAAATACCCTCAATTATATATTGCTTTTGCGTTAAGAAAGCTCACATCACATATAATATCTACGGATCATTTTATCATGCACGCTATGCTCTCAAAAGCCATGATCATATTTCATTTTTCACATTTGCTATTTCTGCTTTCCTTTAAGGATTCTTATTCAGGGCAACTATGACCTTAACTGCCATCAAGTGACTGTGATACAAACGGGTCTGGCTGTTAAAACAGCTTACAAAAGCTTTTTTGCTGCATCTTACAGTAAAGTTATTCAATCACAAGAACAGTTCTTACAGAGTATAAACTACCAACTATTTTTCACCAGGCATTCCCAAAGGGAATTCCAACAAAATCTGTTGATAACACCATCAGTCTATTCAAAAAATGGTAATGAAGACTGTGGAATATTGTATCATCTACTAAGAGTGAAGCACAATCATACTCTGAAGTACCTATAAATATACTCACCAACTTTGGCTTTCTGAAGGTTTTGAGTTTTAATTTATTTCCAACTGAAAAAAGGCTATCTTATTTCTTTCCACTGTACTATTATATAGTAAAATGCCAAAAAATTCAATGAGCAAGATGCATAGTAATTGATGTAAAACTAAAATGAACTCTTAACGTTTTGGTTCACTCACATAAAATATATATGTAAAAAATGGAAAAAAACAGTTATCGTAGAGTCACAGAGTTGTACAGCACAGAAACACGCCCTTCGTCCCATGTCCATGCTGATTTTTTTGCCAATCTAGACTAATCCCATTTGCAACATTAGGTCTATATTGTTCAATGCCTTGCCTATTAAAATGTCTGTCTAAATGTCTCTTAAATGTATTGATTGTATCTGACTCCACTACCTCCACCACAGTGAGTTGCAGACAGTAACCACTTGCTCATTTTACCCCTCAAATTCTATTCAAAGCTCTTTCTGCTCATCTTGAACTTATGCCCTCTTGTTTTTGATACCCCTACCATGAGAAAAAGAATTTGCCTATCTATGCCTTTCATAATCTTATAAACTTCTTCAGTCATCCTTCAGCCACCTTTGGTCAAGGGAAAATA
>JARFYF010000061.1:28103844-28118988 GCA_030265395.1 Rhina ancylostomus | reverse complement strand
ACACCGTCTTTGTTTGTTCCCTGATACTTTGTACTAGGTTGTTGCGTGTGTGTGTGGGTGTATGTGTGAGCGTGTGTGTCCTTCACCCGTTGCAATGCTCCCCACATTTCTCGATCATCCTAGTGCGAGTGTGCATCTGCTCCTTCACATTCTGTTCCCGTGTCGGTCTTTGTGAATAAAATCCTCCTTTTAAAGTACAAAGACTGTATGTCCAGATACCTTTTACCTTTAAGATCCCAAAAGAACCTTTCTCATAACACATGGGACCTTGCTATGAATAAAAAAACAAATGTGCTACAATCAATCATAGAATAGTAAACAGTGCATAGCACTTTCAGCATGAATGATTGACGTCACGAAACAACAGAATATTTCACATTATAATTCATAAATACAAGTTTGCTTTTAGTCATATGGAAGTTCTAAGTGGGCTGAGAATCAATGCAAAATATTCTCATGGAGACCAGTTCAGAGCAGCATAAATGAAACTTAAAACAATAGTCCAGAGCAGAGAGTCTTGGACAAAAGGTTTTTTCTCTTTTCTCTTCAATTTAGAAATAATTTACATATGTTGTGTAATTGCAGAGCATATAGCTTTAAAATGAAAATTTAAATACTTTAAATTGTAGATTTAACTGAATAATGAAAGTTATAGCATCTGGTTAAGTAAACTGTCATTTTGAACAACAAGCTATTTTACAAATATTTGGGCAGTTAATTTATACAAAAAACACTTTATAGTACCTTATATTATTCTTAAGGATCTTCAGACAGCTGTAGCACTTGAAAGTTGTATTTGTCTTCTGATCTTGCTGATTTAGGTGGGCTTCGCCATCATCTTTTCCATAATAAAAGTCATTGACCAACATTATAAGTTTCCCTTTTTCAATTTCTAATACCTTGTTTGGAGATTGCTCGGATGATGTTATAGGACAGTAGCTGGACACCAGGTCTGGACAGCAGAACTAAACAGATACAAAAGTACTGGTATCATTTATCAGTGGTTATAAGATAAATACTTTTAGATATAATCACCATATTTTAATTCTTGTGCACAGTATACATTAAAACAAACATATGACACTAGAATAAAATGATTGTTACTCTGATTATTGCTTTTTTCAAAAAGACTGTATCTTGTAAACAATATGACTTAAAAGTTAACTATGTTCAGTTATTTGCACGGACAAACTCAAATCAAAGATAACATGCTCATGTCTTACTCAACTGAATAATCAAAAGAAAATACTTACAACCATATGATGTCGTAAAGAATCCAAGACATTGAAGTGAATATTGCATTTTGGACAAGCCCTTGGGACTGGTACTCCATTTTTAATATTACTTTGTGATCCTGTCAAAATAATTTACTATTTAAATAACAAAAATGAAATTTTCAGCTTCATCAAATCCTCAAGAGAGTAATATTGAACCTACATAATTTACAACAATTATTGGCTTTCTCAATTATCTAAGAATAATCTTCAATTTAATGCATAGTAATGCTAACGCTAAACCCAAGTATACCATAGAGTCCCTAAATGTGACTTTATTTTGCCTCCATTCCCATACCAAGCCTATTGTTGGAATTTAAGTTAAAATACAAAGGTCTTCCAATATCAAGATTTAACTGTACTACAGCAGCACATGAAAATGAAGATTTAAGAAAAATGTAGCTTTCTAACAGTAATAAAGATTATAAAACGGTGTCACATTGTTAGCTTAGGAATATTGTTGAGGATGGAGATGTTCTTGGGAGTTTCCTTCTCCCATAAGCTAGTTAATTGTCCACTATCATCCATGACTAGATGTGGTAAGACTTCAATGTTTCAATGTGATTCATTAATTGTGGGATTGTTTAGCTCTATGTATTGCATCCTGATCCTGTGTTGCAGCTTCACTAGGATTACACTTCATTGTTAGGTATGCCTAATGCTGTTCCCAGCCTGCCCTTCTGCACCCCTCAATGAACAAGGGTTGATCCCCTGTTTTGATATTAATGATAGAGTGAGAGATATGCCAGGTCACAAGGTTACAGACGTGGTACATTTCCGATTCTGATAATAATCAGCAATGTCTCCTGGATGCTCAGTTCTGAGCTGTGAAATCTATAATATTTAGCACATTGGCACAAAAGGATGGAGGGTGTCCTCAGTTTGAATATGGGAATTTGTTTCCACGAGGACTGTAAAATGGTTCTTTCTACTAATCTACCACTAACAACAGGGACACTAAGTGCTGGCTCTGACCAGTGGTATGATAGAATAATCCCTGCAACATGCTGAGGAGGTAAGATCAATAGTCTGTATTAATTGGTCTGAAATTATGTAATAGTGGTACAACTTAAAGAAATAACTATCTCACATCATCTCAAATATTTGTGTATTCCAAATTCAACAATGACAGTTTAACAGAAAACTTTCTTATGATGAAAAAGCCTAATGAAAACCTTTTGATGTACTGCTAAACGATGGCACCATTGCGGGACATCCAGTTGATGATGGTGATAAAGTTGATGGATTATTTACAGGTCCAGCTTCAAATGTTTTTGATTTCTTTGAACCAATACTGTTTATCTCACAGGCTGCTGGGCGCTTGCTACTGACATTTGTGCTCTGGGCTGCACTTGCTGTGAAAAAGAAAGTAAATGACTCTTTGCAGACTTAAAAGATATTACATTAAGAAACAATTTCACTGGGTATTGGAAAACTTTAGCATTATCATTATGATTCTTCTACCACTGTACCAACAAATAACCAACCTGATGAAATTATTCTATACTTGCTCTACTCACCAATTAATAAATTTGTTTGAGTGTTGAGAAAATTATGATCTGAAGTTATTACATAAAAAGAAAACTTACTAGGAGGAGTTGGGAACTGATAAATGTGAAAACAATTCAAGCTTGGTCTCCTAGATGGAACTCAATAACTAGGAGTTTTCTGATGAGACACTGTCAATGACCAGGAATATCAACAGCTTTGCAGTTGTTGCTGTTGTGTTTCAGTTTACAGTTAGGCAAATAGAACAAGTCTAATGTAAATTTCAATAGCAAAATCAGCATTCAGGAGTGGGAATCTTGCCAACCTCCACTCATTATATATCATCTCAAACAGAGTACCCTTAATTATTGTGTTATACTTTTTTCTTCCCCCAAAAGTCCAACAAATAACACATGAATATTTTAGCCATTAAAAAAAAAGAACAGCTTTTGCTTGGTCAAAAGCCATAATTGGACCACATCCAGAATACCATGGCAACACTGCAGAAAGGACAACATGCAGTGTCAGAATGAAAACTGGACTTCAAGAGTTAAATTGAATGGATAACAGAAACCTGGACTCCAAGGGTTAAATTAGATGGATAACAGAAGCTAAGATGAGTTTTACCCAGAATTCATAAGATTAAGGATGATTTGATTGGAAGTTTTCAATACCAATGGGAAAAGATTGGTACATTTAGTCTAAGGATTGATGGGGCCATAAACATTAGAACCAAGGCTTTCATGAGTGAAATCAGGGAACATTACTGCATGCAGATGATGAAATGCTATAACTCCCTTCTGCAAATGGCAATTGATGCTGGGCTGGTTGTTTATGATAAATCTTAGATTGATATATCTGTACTACCAAAGAGCTACATGGAAAAGGCAGGCAAATGAAGGTAGGTCACAAATCAACCATGATCCCAAAATGGCTAACAAGGTTGAAGGGGGTCAAATAGCCTTCTCCTTGTCCAATATTGCTACAACCAATTAACATCTTATCAGTTTCATTAGACAGGAGATGAAATTATCAATACTACAATTCAACAGCATTTGCTCAACAATGGCCCATTTGCCAACACTCAGTAGAGCAATCATCAGACCAGAGTACTCAGCAGGTGGCTTACATAGACTATTCTTTTGGTGTGTGAGCACAATTAAAAGATAGAGGTAAGGCAGTCAGTCAGGTCCAGCAAGGGCTAGTAAATCCAACGGATATTTAAAACAGAAAGCTGTGAGGACAAGCCTTAAAAGCTGATATGTTTTTTTTTAATTAAGCAAGATTACCATTGAAGTGGGTAACTGCACTATATTCATCACTTGGTATCATTACTCACAGACAAATTGAACAAATAAATGTTTGACAGTGCCAGTCTACTCCAATATATAAGCTTGAGATCGACAGGAGCCACCACTACCATGAGAAAATATATATAGTGCTTGGCTAATAGGAGTGCAGAAAAGTAACAACCCCTTTGTTAGCTCTCTCAATCTTGGGAATGCATCCCGAGTGCTAAACTGCAGCTGTTTGTTGATAAATTGCATCATTTACATTCCTTTGTAACTCTATCAATGAAAAAAGCCTGCAGAAGGACCAATGCAAAACCCAAGCATGAACTAGCAAATGGAAGGTAACACTTTCACAATGCAGGTAATTGACAAATATCATATCTAACAAGCCTTAACCATTTCTCTCCATGAACTACATAATACCACTTTCACATTGTCTCGCACAATCATGGAGTCACCAAACCTTAAAAGGACCATCCTCTTTGACACCATGGGTGCATGGGCAGGGCAGTGATTGCATATATTGTGAACAATACTGCATATTTTAACCTATCAAAGCTTTACCACCATTTACTAGGCTTAAGGTAGGAGTTAGATGGAATATTTCCCACTCCTCAAGTTGGATGTCTCTATAATCAACTTGAGCAGCCAAACACCATTCAATTCAGAGCAGTTCAAGATGGATCAAGGTACAAACATATATTCAAGACCCAGGCCAAATCCTTTTGATTACTGGATAGACCCAGCAAGTAGTTGTCCATTAAGCCTGCTACCTAACAGAAGGGGAATCAACTGTAAATGTCTGATTTGTCAGGTATCAAAAAAACAATGGGGATCTTGACTTGACAAGACTTGGGGATCAGGCTGACTCTTCATAAACAGTACTAAGTACTGAGGCTCAAAACTTAACTTAAAGCCTGGCTACTAATCCAGAACTTGATTGGACCCAATGAGACTGGCATCTCATTTAGGACTCAGAATGTATTATTGAGAATGAGTGCGTTAACTGAACCAGCTCTAAAAAAGGTTGTTATATTCTGTGCTCTTAGTCGTCAAGCACTAATGACATAAAGCACTCTCATTGGCTGAGTGAACATAAGTCATGTGGCCACATCCACACATTCTGCAAGGTAACAAGTTTTGACAATTTTTTCTTTTTGTTAATTTTCTGGTAAAGTCATTTTTCCTCCAGGCTTAGCATTCTATAATTGATCAGTCAGGGTTGGGTCAGATTTCTATTAGTTGGGTCAGGATGATTTAGAAGAGATTTTCTTCAGTATAAAAGGTGGCCCTAAGGAAGCAACATTTCTCCAAAAATGACAAATTTTAACTAATCAATAACATTTTAGTCTTATTCTTTTCTTGGAGAAAGACCTGCACTTTTCATTCACTGGATATCTCTCCCAGTTAATAATTTTTGGGATTCTCCTTCTTCAACATTTGACTTTGCACTGGCTACTTTAACATCTGTCAGTTAAACATCTCAGCTCCACATGTTCCTTGGTCTCCAAATCTCCACTTGTTCCCTTCTTCCATAGTTTTGCTATTAGGTACAAATATTTCATGGCAACCCTTCTAAGTTTATTTAACCTCTTCCCACTTTCAAAAACATCTTACAAATTCTAGAAATAGCAAAGTTTTTAGACAGCTGTTTTAATTGGTTTGAATGCCTTCATTTTCTGCTCCAAGATTTGTGCTGAGGCTCTTGATTCAGGATTAACCAAGTCACCACATCTCCCTATAAAATACAGAGAAATTTATCTATAGATTGTTACGGCTTGCTACTCTGAGAGAGTTATCCCAGGAAACATTGCTACATTGCACAACATATTGGAGCGGGCTCTTTAAACATCTTTTTGTTTTAGTAACCTAATAAAAAACAATGGAGTTAATAGTTTGCAAATGGGTCACAATTGATTTTGCAATTGAGAAGAACAAAGGTAAATTAAATCTAATACTTCATTAAAAGGATTACATGTAAATAGATCTGCACTCTAAAATTTAGAAAGGATAAACCAGGTTTATTTCAATTTTACCTATTCCACTAGCATGGTTAAGGATCTGAGTTGTTTGAAGAGGTTTGGGAGAGTTTTTCTGCCCCAATTTTTGCCCACTTGGTATAGTTGAATTCATTTGAGTGGGACTATAACTGATATTTGGAATTGCCCGACCAGTACCAACTGGCCTTAACTGAGGCAGCCCTGATCTTCCTGATTGTGAAGTAACTCCTGTGGATTAAACAGAAAAAAATTAATTAAGGTTCCAGTAACTAAAATGTATTAATTAATTAAACCACAGTAACCTCAATGAGTTTAATTCTAGTTGGTCTATATGTATAAAATTCAATTTTCACACGTGTCCATAATCATTTCTCTTGAAATGCCACTTTCCAAGTCAGTATGGAAAAAAAACCATTTCATTGATGATCTTTCACTTTGACATTGTTGATAAATAAGTACTTGGCTAACATTTTAACCATTTGTTGGAGTTTCTGATGTAGGGATACAATTGCCCATTTCTGCTCCAATCTTTCTAATGGTCCCTTGAACCTGAATCACTATCCCATGAGAACACTGCTGATCTGTGACCTAATTTCATTTACTTGCCTTTTCCCCCTTATCTGTTAATAGCTCCACTTCACAATATATCAAATTCAGTTTTAAAATTAACAAGTAAACTGGTATCAATTGCGAGCTTTCTGATCAAATTCCAAATTTTCAACTTCCTCCACTTGCAGAAGTGTTTCCTAACTTTTCTCCTTAAAAAGCTGACTGACCTTTAGATGATGCTCCTAGAGGAAACAGTTCCTTGAAAATTCTGAAAATCTCAACAAGTTCTTAAGCTTTCAGGTTCCTTAGAGTTTAATATAATAATTTAATTATAATACCACCCATTATTCTACTGTCACTTTACCTTCACTTTGCCATCAAATCCTTAAGTTTCAACTTTGGTTAATGGCTCTTTTGAGGTACTTAAGTACATGCCTTCTGAAAGTTCATTTACATACCCCTGTTCACTACTTTTATCACCTCCTCCAAAACTTCAATCAGATTCATGAAGCGTGATCTGCCCTTTATAAATCCATGTTGGTTCTCTCTGATGAACTGATAATTTCAACCTGTTCCAACTGAGCTGACTTTTCACGAAGAAAGGCTTCAGGAAATTACAATTTGCTAGTCATTGAAGATTTCAACATCATATTGGGTTAAGGGAAGCCAGTAGAGAGATTATTGAGAAATAAAGCTAATCAGCTTATTTAAAAAAAATGACTATCTTGCTATCGCAAAATCCAATACTTATGATGAGTCTAAACCTTGGACAGCTATCATAACATTTTTAAACTGAAAAAAATCTGCTTTGGCATGGAAAAATACTCATTTTAGCTTCAAAAGATATTCACTCCTTGTGACCTCACAGCTGAGCTTGTCAAGAGTAGGAATTACCTTTAAAAAGATATTTCAAATCTCATGTTAACTGTTCTTCTATTAGGAGAACTTGCAGCAGACTATCTATCTGCATTGAAAAACTATTTGGCAAGGAAGATTTGGTAATTGAAGAAGGGTTTGGTGGGAGAGGTGTTTATCCGAGTCACAATTTGTGTTCCAGCCAAGTCACTTGACTCGTAAATATAACAGAGATTCTTGTACTGTAATAATTAAATATGATACCAAGCCAGTTGGCCAGATGTCGATTGAAGGAAGAACAAAGTCAGGCAAAGAAATGGATACCAAGTAAGCAGATGAGCTAATGATTGGGGAATCTAAATGCAAATACAAATATAAAAGTATGCACTTTTGAATGAGGAACCTAACCCATGAGAGCACAACTGAAGTGTCCACTAACAAAGCTGGAAAATGGAAACAACTTAACTGAAACATCACTACAGTGGATGTGAAGCTATAATCAGCAAAGGTGAATAATGACTGATATTCACACTAACAATATTATTTTATATTAAAATAAGCTGGGGTAAACTTAAGTAGGCCCAGATCAGATTTGAACTAATGCATTGTACCTTTACCGGAGTACTAATATGTTGTCAGTGATTGTAATTATGAAGAGAGGCTCAACTTTGAACTTGTTTTCACTGGAGAAGTGATTGACATAGAAATGACGCTTGTTTTAAAATACCAAGGGGGCATGAGATATGAACAAAAATAGACTGCTTCTGTCATTATGGTCTAGATAAAACAAAGGATGCAAGAAGCATTTTGTTGGCCCCCAGATTACCCAGTGCGTGACAGAAACTCAGAAAAGGCATTGATAAGTCGACGATTAGTATCCTTGAAGAGATGAATTAAATAATTAGGTTAGGTACAAGGATAAAGAAATGGTTGGAGGGGAAATTTAGAATGAGAGGAATAAAGTTGAAAAAGGCAAGAGCGTTTAAGTAGTTCAATAATCAACATGTCCAACTAGCAAATTGTAACAGTCATCAAAACATTTAACAGTCAAAATATAGGAGCCAAACTATATGGTGCTTCTTCCAAACAAACCTAAGCATCATGTCTGATAACTGATAAACAAAGAGACATTCTAAACGAGAAGCAATGCAGAAAAAAAGACCAAAGGACAGATTATAAGTATTAAGCATCAGAGTTATGAGAAACCTCAGATTTTCACCATAAAAGAGACAACATCAGAAGGGTGACAGCCAACGGTTTGGAAAATGTTTTTCCAGAATATTATACTAAATGAGGGACGAAGACAAACAGGCAATATTCAGACCAGTCAACAGTAACTTTAGGACTAATAACAGAAAATCCTTTTAATACAATAAGTGATCCAAGCTGAGTAATGGAGAAAAAAAATCCCTGAAAATAAATTGGTGTAGCAAAGGAGTGAATGAGTACTGAGTAGTTCTAATCAGATGAAGCAAGATGGACCAACGGATTACTTCTTCCGTAATTAACTTTTGCTTGGGGATTAATTTAATTGGATGGATCCACAATGGTCAGTAGATGTAACAGTCTAAATGGTAAATTAATGTTTTATCATTGTATGTATTGTTGCATTCTTATTAATCATTTTTGCTTAGATAATTTCTGAAGGAAAGCAAGAATTTAGCAGCAACAGCCTCATAAAACATACTTACCAGATAACACAGGAACACTTGTTCTGCTTTGATAACGTGGATTCTTTATATTGTACATTGCGCCACCTGAACTCTGAGATGCAGATGTAGGCGAACCCATATCTTTTACAACAAAACCCTAACAAAGGAAGTACGTTTTTAATAGCATCAAAGATTTTTATATTTCAAAAAAGGGGCAAAAAAATTAGAGTCACAAACTGTCACAGTACAGCTAAGGCTGCAATAATGCATGTTTGCAAAAAATTAGTTCTACCAAGGTACATTGCCAAGAAATATTCCCTTTCCTCAAGTATTACCGTGGCTAATTAGTTTTGAATAGACATAATAATTTCTCCACATGGGCTATACAAAAGAAGAAAGTTTCACCAAATTAAAACTATTCAAACTAGCCATCTGAAAGATAGTATAATGTCTGTACAGCACCATAATTAACTTCTCTCTCTCTCTCTATGTCATTTATATACAATAAATCTTTATTTATCATTTACAATCTATTAACCTACAAATTACTTAACTTAAAAAGTCCTGGCATCGTACACCCTGATAGATAAACATGGGAGTGGCACTGACGAACAGAAAACATCATACTCCCAAGTTCAATTTCTGTTAGTCTTCAACTCAAAGAACTACGATTGGGATGGGGTTGAAAATTATAATTAATCTCAGTACTCGGCATCTAGCGTAAAAAGATGAATGAATGAACCTTCAGCCAGAGCTCATCATATGATTGCTATTCAAAACAACCTCATTACAAGTTTACTTCATTATAGTTTCTCCCAAATCTATATTCAACCAATATCTGCTTAGAGGATAGGGTGAACTAAGGTGAATCCGCATGCTAGAAATTATCTAGTTAAATATTAGTTGCTTTGAGTTGTTTTGTTTGTTTGGAAGGTAAATTCTAATACAGGCTAGTGGCTGAATGACTTGTTCCTATATTGTAATTTGTAAAGTTAAATGAAGAAATTGAAATTTACAGAATTACAACAGAGAACATTATTTGGTCATCATAAAGCATCCCATAATACTGGTTATGATGAAGAACAATAGGCATGAACACATTTCTTCAAGATAATGGACATTGAACTTCATAATGGTACTCCAGCATTAAGGTAGATATCACCAAGTTCAACAAAATGTGAAGCGTATTTAAGTAAACAAGATACAGTATATCTTTTGTTACCTGCGATAATACCATAGGCTGTGTTGTTAATGAAGCAGGCATAGTTCGAGATCCTGGCTGATACGCAGCCATTGTGCTAGAATTTGATGGAGCAGAAGTGATAGATTGTTGGTTGACGGACTGAATTGTAGAAGATGCATCTGGTGCAAAAACAAATAGAAATTTTTTTAATTAACCAAGTTGCAAAGGATTTGTTTTGACTTGGAAAGGAGAACACTTTTAAGCCATTACTTAAATTACGCTTCAAATTACAATTCAAATAACACTTTGGTTTTAACAAAGATTAAACAGGTAAAATCCCAAATAATATCACAAATAATCTGTGAAGGTGCTAAAATAAAACTTACTGTCACTTACCACTGCCAAAGGAGACCATCATGCTTCTGCTGAGTCCGCCATTTTGCATTCCTCCTCGCTGCGCCAAACTAAATGTTGTGCCTCCTGTTTTACCTTGTAAGCAAATAGATAAAACTAATATTAGCCACACCCTAATAGATAAAGATAATTTCAGCCATATTCTGAAGAGAACTGAAGGATGTTCTGTATTCAAATTGAGTAGTTACCCTTCAATTATTATTCCATCTCTGCTTATTTTCTCACATTGCTGGTATAATCTCAAAGGTAAGCAGGCTCCAGGAGGTATAAAATGCAAGAGTAGTTTTAAATGGCTACCCCACTGATATTTGAAATAATTTGCTTACCAATAACTCCCATAAAAATAGCACAAAGAACTAATCCTGCTGGGTATTATATTGATATCCTCACATAGTTAGATAAAACAGGAAATGTTCTATTGTTGATCTTGCAAATGCAAGATGCTTTTAACTCCATTTAAATATATAATAGACACATTTTGAAGAAAGTGACCTTGCATCATGTTCTTATATAAGGAGTTGAGTTGCATATGCACAAGCTCTATGGACCTGTGACACATTATATGAGGAAACATAGAAGATATGCTTTAGTTTCTTATGATCCTCCTCAATCACTGTTCCCTCAGAGACAACTCACCAGAGATTTGATTGCTAACAGCAGAAAGGGGTGACAAGCATCACAATTTTTAAAGTTCTGCACTAAGAATGTCACTGACTGGCAAGGTGTCTTGAACAGCAGGAAACATGTGCCTGAATTTATTAGGCTTTTTATCTTTATCAATCTTCAGCCGAGTACTGAAACCATTCTTTAGGTGTGCGTTTCATGAATCCAAGAGAAATTCAGCAAGGTCACCATTAAATTCAGTGCACACGATTGTGAGCTTTATCTATTATGAATGCCTTTTGGGTTTAGACGTGTTGAATGTATTTAGTTTAACTTAGTTTAAACAGTACGCTAGACTATGAAAAGGAATAAAATATTGGATTCCAAATTGATTTCCTTTCTCCCCTGCCCATCCACTCACCAAACCTAGTAAACTACAATGTAGAAACCCAGCCAATCCTAGAATGACAAGTCTAAGTACATTGGAGATAATTGTTTATATGGAAAACAAAGTAGGTGCTGAAAGGTGCATTGTAAAATTCCCTAACATGTCAAAATATGTTCTGAACAGTACAAAATACATATTTTGTATTGGTCACTTTTAAGCTTAAGTTCCTCTTGTATACTATTTCCAAAATATTCTAGGAAGCAATATATTAGTCATCACTAAACAGCATAGCCTTGTATATTTCCACTGAAAAATGTAGCCTTCCATCTTATGAGCTTCTCGAGGGGCAAAGGATTTTTTGCTGGGGTACATATGCTACATAGTAAAAGTGATTTTTTACAATATTTATAAAGTGGATGGACAAAATGTCACATGCACACCATTATATGGTATCATAAGCCTTAAATTACATTCTTGCAATACAAAGTGCAGAATGGATATCAACTGGAATGAAGACAGTAGACCAGAGACAGAAGAAACACTTTATTGTTTTGAAAAAGAAATTCACGCTCCACTATGTGAAGAGTGAGTTTAGATGACCCTAGCACTGACAAATATTTATTGTTCAAGGCTTAATATTGAAATGCAGCAGTCCAACAAATAAATTGGTCAATTCTGAATGAACTACAGAAAATTACAATGCCATCTCAAAATTAATGTGAAGAGTTGTTCTATTTCTCCATATAAAGATGTTCAAAGCATGGTCACTATACTACTGATAGCTCCTCAGGGAAATTGTATTTTGTGCCTGTGGAAATAATGGTACGCTGATGTCAATGCTGCTCTCGTAACATAGAACTGTTATTCTGTCAATATATCAAATATTTCCTTTACAGTTCACTGAATTAATCTGTCCTCTGGAAATGTATCTTAAGCAAGGATTTATTTCATAACAGTGTTAACAAGGAGCAGAAAATCATATATCTGCACAAACTGAAGATTACATTGTCAGGTCAGCTTCAACCTCCAACTGCAAGGAACTACTGTATCTAAGGATAAGTAATTGACAAGAAGAACGTTCCCCAAATTGGTTTTCATAAGAAATTATGATTATTGATCTCTCTTCACAGAGATGAAAAAAAGCAATTAATACATGAATAAACATTGATAGAAATAGTCTAGTTCCAATTTAAAAGATAACTATCTATTACATAAAATAAAAATGCATATTATTTGAGAACAAATCTATCACATGCAAAAATGTCACAATGTTGGAATGCTGAACTAAAAACAGAACCCGTTGAAAGCATTCAGATCACACAGCATCTGTGGAGAGAGAAAAGTGGGATTAACATTTGAGGCTGACCAATTTTTGCTAGAACTGTGAGATATTACTGATAAATGACTTGAGTAGTCAGGGAGAAAGATATTGAAGAGAGAAAAAGAGTGGTCTGTGATTCCATAGAGGATAAGTACGTAGTTTCTGAAGAGGACCAAAGATGGCTGGGGTGCACAGAATTTCTGGTAAAGTCAACGATCCTCTAATAGATTTAAGAGTGCAGCAAAAGAGCAGGTGACACCACGAATGCAGATCATCCCACCAGAGAGGTAATTCCCATTCAGCAAACAAATCTGTGCAGTATTAAAAAAACTAACATAAACACATTTAATAAATAGTCAATGTTCCCAAGAAGATACAAGTTAATCCCAACACAGTAACCTCCTTATACAGGAATGCCTCAAATGCAAAATTTCCATAGTCATTTTCTAATTCCTCTATGTTCTTGTTGCCCCTTATGTAACCTTTGACAGCTTTATAACCTCCTGAGAACTCTGCATTCCTTCAATTCTAATCGTGCAGATATCCCCAGCTGTTCAGACCCCAAGCTCTGGAATCTCCTCCATTTCCACATCCATCTCTCCTCCTCTCTTGCTCTCAAAACCTACTATTCTGTCCAACATTTAGAAAGTTATCCCTCGTATCTCCATATGGAAGAGTTCCAATTTATGTCTTGAATGCTCTACAGAACATTTTGGGATACTATACTGCACTAAGTAGTTTATGTTTTAAAGAAAAACAATTTATTTTGTTTCTTGTATTATTCTGGTCAGATACATTGACCATCAGCTTAAAAATCAGGAATTTTGGTGACCGTTTTGTATGTCATTAGGTTAGTCCATGAAAGAACTACAATATCTCTCAGGTTAAATTCCACTTGAAAGGAAACACATTCATGGAGTACAAGAATGACACAGAAACATAGAAAAATAGCAGTAGATTATTCAGCTTTTCCCACTTTCTCCTCCATTCAAAGTGATCCTGACTGATCCTCCATCTCCATAGCATATTCCTGTGCTCTCCCCATAATCCTTAATGCCTTTTATATCTGGAAACCTACCTAACACCTCAGAAATATTCAAAGTTGGCTTCCACAGCCTTCTGTGGTATAAACTCCATTGATTCTTCACCCTCTGAATGAAGAAATTTCTAATCTTTGTCCCAAATGTATTACCCTGTATCCTGAGACTGTGACCCCTTTTTCTAGAATACCAGGAAAAAAACATCTCCCTACACCCAAATGATCAAGTCCTCTCAGAATTTTGTACATTTCACAGATTCCTGTTATCCCAGGAATTAGTCCGATGAACCTTCATTACACTCCTTGTACTTAAAAGATGCACTTAAGGTAGAGAGACCAAAACCCTACAATACTCCTGGTGTAGTCTCACCAAGACCCGTATAGCTATATTAAGAATTTGTTGCTCCTGAACTCAAAATATCTTATACTGAAGGCCAACATACCATTTGTCTTGCTTGCTGAACCTGCATAGCTGAATTCAATGAATGGTGTACAAAGACACTCAGCTTCCTTTGTCTGTCAACATTTCTCAAACTATCCCCATTTAAGTAACTCCACCATTCTGTATTTCCTACCAAAGTGAATAATTTCACATTTATCCATGTTGTAATGCATCTACCATGTCTTTGTCCCTTCACTTAAATTGTCGTCTAAAAGTGACTTAAAGCCTCCTTACATCTTCCTCTCAACTCACAATACCAGACTTTTGTAGCATTGGCAAGCTTAGAAATACCACATTCATTTCCCTTATCCAAATCATTGATATACGTTGAGAATCACTGGGGCCCCAAGCACTGATCTGTAGTCACCACCTGCCAGCCTGAAAAGACCAATTCATTCCACTGTTTTCCACCTGGCAACCAATCTTCAATCCATGTCAGTATATTAACCCAATCCTATCTGCTTTTTAAATTTAAAAAAAAAATTATTTACAGTGTGGTAACAGGCCCTTCCGGCCCAACGAGTCTGCGCTACCCATTTTTAAACTCGTGTTAACCTACCCGTACGTCTTTGGAATGTGGGAGGAAACCAGAGCACCCAGAGGAAACCCATGCAGACACGGGAGAACGTACAAACTCCTTACAG
>JARFYF010000061.1:28042650-28055944 GCA_030265395.1 Rhina ancylostomus | reverse complement strand
GCTGTGGCATCAACGTAGTTGGACCAGAACAAGAAATTGGTGATATTCACTCCTAGGAACTTGAAGCTCTCAACCGTCTTGACCTCAGCGCCGTTGATGTAAATGGGAGCATGTACACCACCCCACTTCCTGAAGTCAATGACCAGCTGTTTTGTTTTGCTGATGGAAGCTGAAATGCTATTACGTTAAACAGCTTCTTTGTATAATATTTACAATAAAAATTGAAATTGTTGGGCAAAGCATGTAAAGGAGTTGCAGATAATGTAAGGTTGCATAGTATGAGTGATGCATCAAAGAGCACAATGGTGGTGATGAGTAATAGTTGTGACTTCAACAAATTTTAATTTTGTGGATGTTTATTGACTTATCTAAATAATAGATGTTACTCCAATGCACATTCTTAAGTACTGAATTTGGCTCTGGCAGTTGTGATTGACTGTCCCCAAATTGGGTATTGTGCACTGTTGACAAACTCTGCCGTTTTCCTTGTGAACCTGAACTATAGCCCAATAAATTAGAATGCAAATTGAGTGCATGCAAATCAGTGCAGTATTTTTGTAGGATTAGTAGTTGCTTACGGGTTATTGTGATGTTCATTAAAACTATTGAGAGAAATTCCTGGAGCGAAGGCTAGACTAGGTCTTTTTCATTCTCAGATGATATGAAAGTGATGATTAGTTGAATATCTCTGGATTTTGCCAAAAATGTGCAGAAAGCATTGCAGAGAAAATATAACACCATTTGAATCAACAAATTGCTTTGTAAATGCATGGCCTAATGTGCATTGCATGAACATGTGATCAGCATTGTTTATTGATAAACATCTAGAAACAATTTCCTGATTTGAAGGCAATAAATTTGCATGGTGTAAAGCTATAATGAGTTTACTCAGTTAACTCAAAACTATCAGCTGTAAAAAAAGGTTTATTTAAGCCACTAAACACAGGAGTGATTTAGGACTACGTATTGCCAATGCAGAACTTTTGTTTTAAACTCATTCATAGGATATCACAAGGCCAGAATTTACTGGGCATCTATACAGGTCTTTAAGATGGTACTTGTGAGCCATCTTATTGAACTGTCATTGTCTGTGTGGTGAGAAATGCACCTGCAGTGCTTTGGGGTAAGGAGGTCAAGGAATTTATTCAGTTGTGAAGCTTTAATATATAAACTGGGAAACTAGAAATTTATGTATTGGGAGTAATACAGTAATTGTGGACTTTGTGTCCTTTCTTGAAGATTGTCACGATCACGGCATCCATGAGGTCTCCAGATATATCCCCCCTTCCCAAATAGGCACAGTAAGATTGGGGATCTAACTGCAGCTCATCACTGAGTTTTAGTATTTCAGTGGGAATTTTAGAGCTGGTAATGGATTTTTGACTTGTCAGGCATGGCTGCTGTGTTTTGTGTCTCTGATGCATTTGATGCACTCTGTGGCCTTTTCTATATCGATGAGACCAAGCATGGACCACCTCCTTCTGGAGCTCCCAGATGGTAGCAGTTTTAATTCTCTTCCCCACTCCCACACCAAGATGTCTGTCCTTAACCTCCTCTACTGCCATCAATAGTTTTTGTGCTCCAGATTCCAGCATCTCTGGTCTCTTGTCTCCAAGGTTGCCCGTACCTCAGTTAAGCTATAGCATGCACAAGATGCTTATATTTGTGCGCTCGTGCTCCAAATAGTGATTGAAGGATACAAGAGGATAAGCATTGCTCTGAACATCTGCATGACAAAGATTCCCTACAAATTTACCCTACTGCACCTCACTGCCCTTTAACAAAAATGAAAGGAGAAACAGTTAACATTTCAGTTTGAAAATGTCATCAGACTTTTAGCATCTGTTCTTTTGATTGTAATTTCCTGGAAAAAGTGGATCATTTCCAATGTTGCAGGAGCTACCTCAACAAATGCAGACATTGAAAATATGCTCGTGTAGCGGCCTGTACACATGGGACTTGAACTGCCATTGGCTGTGGGTGGACGTGCAGGACTGCGTTGTGAACCAACCACGGGGCAGACCTTCTGGTGGGAACCTGACGTCATGCCTGCCCTATATGGGGCGGAGAGGCTCTAGGGTACTTTTCGGCACGCGCACATTTTGTCTGTTAGAGAAAAGCATGCTTCGATTCAGCCTACACGTCGCAGAGTTTTTCCTTCAGAAACACATTGCATTCGGCTACATTTGGTGACCCCAACACTTTCAGACGGCATCTGGAACCCGCGATGTGAATTCCAACAACTTGCACAATGCAGTCTCGCTCAGCTCCTGACTTTCTGGGCCACTCAGCCCCACGTTTTCGAGCAGGCTGAGGCCCAGTTCAGTATCAGAGACATTACAGCCGATGGCACGTGGTACTACTATGTAGTCAGTGTGCTGAACCAGGACACGGCAGGTTGGATTATCAACTTCCTGCACCAGCCACCAACAGAGGACAGGTATGCTGAGATCAAGGCGCTCCTGATCCGTATTTTCGGACTTTCCCACCGCGAACGAGCCACGCGGCTTCTGCACATGGACGGCCTGGGCGACCGCAAGCCATCTGAGCTGATGAACGACACGCTGGTGCTCACGGATGGCCATAAGCCATGCAACTGCCAGAGGACATTCGCCACCCCCTCACGGGTGAAGATTTCAGCAACCCACGCAGGCTTGCTGCCAGGGCAGGCATTTTGTGGCACAGTAAACAGCGGGAAGCGGCCTCCATCTGCCTAACCATGACCGCACAGCCCAAGGCCAAGACCCCACAACCGAAGCCGCTGAGACCACAGGGACAAGGGTGAGGGTTTGGATCAGTGGTGCTTTTATCACCAGAGATGGGGTTCAAACATACACCACCACCGTCTACCATGTGTCTTTCTGGGAAATGCTGGGGCTGGCTGTCACTAGTGGCTTCGACGACTGGCTATCGCAACAGCCTCCTATTCCTGTGGGACCGACACTCTGGGCAACATTTCCTGGTGGACACTGGGGCCGAAATCAGCATTCATCCCCCCTCAAACATGGACACGCGTAACATGGCCCCTGGCCCCGATCTCACCGCTGCAGATAGCGCCACTATCTGAACATACGGCTCGTGAACCATCCCGCTGTGTTTTAGGCCCAGCCGTTTCACTTGGACCTTCATGGTGGCAGCAGCATCACGGCTGTTACTGGTGGCAGATTTCCTACGGGCCAGCTGTCTTCTGGTTGACCTGAAGGGCCGGCGTTTGGTCCACACCGAGATGTTCCAGACATTCCAGCTTGGGGACGCCCAGCTACCGGCCCTCCACCTGGACTCCGTCACCCTCTCAGGTGATGAGTTTGCCAGGGTGCTGGCAGATTTGCCTTCCATCATCACCCCGCAGTTCTCCACAACCGATCCCAAGCACTGCGTGCAGCACCACATTCCCACACAAGGACCACCGCTGCATGCCCGAACCTGTAGGCTCCCAACTGACAAGCTCCACCTCGCCAAGGAGGAGTTCTGGAAGATGGAGGAGATGGGGATTATCCGTCGCTCAGACAGTCCGTGAGCATCCCCGCTACACATGGTGCCCAAGTCCGCAGGAGGTTGGAGGCCCTGCGGGGACAACAGAAAGCTCAATGATGCCACAACTGCTGACTGATACCCGGTGCCTCACATCCAGAATTTCATGGCGAACTTGCACGGGGTGACCACCTTTTCGAAAATCGATCTGGTCTGGGGGTACCATCAGATCCCTGTACACCATCAATGATGTGCCCAAGACAGCCTTCATCACTTCCTCCGGGTCGCTCGAATTCCTGAGGATGGCTTTCTGCCTCAAGAACGCTGCCCAGACTTTCTAGAGGCTCATGGACCCGGGTGAGGCTTGGATTTCGGCTTCATCTACTCAGATATCCTGGTGGCCAGCAAGTCGCACCATGAGCATGTGGCACATTTGCACCAACTCTGCCAATGCCTGAGTGACCACAGATTGGCAATCAACCCGGCAAAGTGTCAGTTCGGGCTGACAGAGATTGACTTCTAGGGCCACAGTTGATCGACGTGGCGCCGCCCCTCTACCGGACAAGGTCCAGGCCATCCGCCAGTTCCCCAAGCCCAGCACAGTCAAGGGCTTGCAGGAATTTGTGGGGATGGAGAACTTCTACCATTGGTTCTTGCCAGTGGCAGCATGGATCATGAGGCCCCTGTTTGGTCTGATGGCCAGCAAGGCCAAGGTGGCGGCATGGGATGCGGAGTCCACGGAGGCTTTCGAGCAGGCCAAAGAGGCGTTAGCGAAGGTGACCCTCCTGGTACACCCAAGAGTCAGTGTACCCACGGCGTTCACAGTCGACACTTCCGACATGGTTGGCGGAGTCCTGGAGCAGCTTGTCGAGGGCCAGTGGTGACCACTCGCCTTTTTCAGCCGACACCTGCAACCGCCAGAGGTTAAGTACAGCGCTTTCGACAGGGAGTTGTTAGCGCTCTTCCTGGCTATCTGGCTTTTCCAGTATTCCCTCAAGGAAGGGATTTCACCGTGTATACAGACCACAAGCCCTTCACCTTCGCCCTCTCTAAAGTATCGGACCCATGATTGACTTGGCAGCAGAGGCACCTCCTTTATTTTGGAGTTCACCACAGATGTCTGCAACATCGCAGGGAAGAACAACGTGGTCGCTGACACACTGTCCCGCCCCCACATCCACTCAGTGACCATCTCGTCCCCTGGGATCGACTACATGGCGCTGGCAGAGGTGCAAAAGGCAGGCACTGAGATCCTGGCTTACCGCACCGTGATTTCAGGACTCCAGTTGGAGGACGTCCCTGTTGGCCCAGCAGCGGTTTGGCTCCTGTGCGAGATGTCTACCGGCAGACCCCGGTCCATGGTATCAGCAGCATGGAGGCGCCAGGTGTTTGACACACTACATGGCCTGGCCCACCTGTCCATCTGAGCGTCCATCAAATTGGTAGCAGACAAATTCGTCTGGCACGGTTTGCGTGAGCAGGTCAGGCACTGGGCCAGAACTTGCGTACACTGCCAGACTGCCAAAGTTCAGTGGCATGTGAAGGCCCCCTCCAGCAGTTCCAGCCGACGCTCAGGAGGTTTCAGCACATCAACGTGGACATCGTTGACCCCCTGCTAGTCTCTTGAGGTGCCGGGTATATCTTTTACCATGGTCGACAGGTTCACCAGATGGCCGGAGGCCGTGCCGCTAGCAGACATGTCCACTGAATCTTGCGCCAGCATGGTCATCGCAAACTGGATCGCCAGGTTAGGACTCCCAGCAGATATCACCTCTGACAGAGGAGCACAGTGTCAGGTTTGTGGACAGCACTGGCGCAGCTCCTGGGCACCTGGCTGCATCACACCAAGGCATACCATCCCCAGTCCAGCGGTTTGGTCGAGCAGTTCCACAGGCACATCAAGGGCCCCAGCTGGATAGATGAGCTCCCCTGGGTTTTACTGGGCATCCGCATGGCCCCCAAGGAGGACCCGAGCACCTCGGCGGAGTTGGTCTACGGCACTTCCCTGACGGTCCCGGGTGAGTTTGTGCCAGAGGCCCGAGGTCCAGCAGGGATGCCAGTAAAGGTGCTGATGAGGCTGCGGGACAAGGTAGGCACCCTAGCACTGGTCCTGACCTCCCAGGCATGGCACTACACCGTCCTTTATCCCTAAAGACCTCTGAGATTGCGAGTACATTTTCATTCGCAGGGGCATGCACAAGTCACCCTGCAGCGGCCATACGAAGGACCCTTCAAGGTGATCCAGCACAATGGATCTGCATGTGCCATGGAGGTCAGTGGCTGTGAGGAGACTTTACAGTGGACTGCCTCAAACCAGCGCATTTGGACATTGAACGACTGGTGAGGGTACCTGCACTATGCCGGTGAGGCAGGACACAGACTGGGGGCCCCACACCCCCGATGGATGTTTCTGGGGTTGGGGTGGGGGGGGGCAGGGGGCAGGGTGATGTAGTGGCCCGTACACATGGGACTTGAATCGCCGGCCACAGGCGGATACATGGGAGTGCGTTGTGAACCAGCCACGGGGTGGGCCTTCTGGTGGGAATCTGATGTCACATCCGCCCCACGTGGGGTGGAGCGGCTCTCAGGTACTTTCGGGTGCGTGCACATTTTCTCTGTTAGAGAAAACTGTGCTTTGATTCTGCCTCCACGTCTCAGAGTTTTTCCTTCAGAAACGCGTTGTGTTCAGCTACACTAGCACAGCCTTTTTTCAATTGAAGAAAAGAATATTTGTAGTTCATGACCTTGGACCTGGCATAAAACTCAGTGTGCTCTGCTCTCAGATTCTTCTGACAACTGGATTAATGTAGTAGGTACCACTTACATTATTTCTGCTAAATACTCTCAATTCACTGGAAAAGTAAGCAACTGATGTTCATGTACCAAGCCAAAGGACTTGGCAAATTATGCTCACTTGACTGCATTGGGCAAGCCTTGACTTTTTGCTTGCCTGACATAAGACCTCCAAAACAGACTCCCTATTCTGATCTTTGGTAGACAGGAAAAGATTCAAGAATGTGCTCGGTTTCCTTGAAATACAACATCTCCTGAGAAACTCTGACAATGAGCACTCAATAGAGAAGTAGCATTTAAGATGGTATTGAGAACCCATCAAATGCACACATACATCTGTGTACGAAGAGCACACCACAAACTATTCACAACCTGCCACATCTGTGGAAGAATCTGTGGATTTCCACATTGGTCAGGTGAGCTGCCAGAGTAGTGACAAAACCAGAGTGGAAGTTGGTCATCCTGAATGCTGACAAACTGCCTGAGAGGATCTGTAATCATGGAAGACTTCAATCTTCTCTTAGACTGGAGGTTTAGGACAAATTCCATGGTTCTAGTATTTTGAGGGGACAGCTAGGGTAAGGCCATTTTAAATCCAGCATTGTGCAATGAGAGAGGGTTAATTAACAATCTTAGGGAAGGGTTGAATACAACATCATTAGATTTTTACATTTTTGCATTCAAGCTCTGAAACCTAGGGACTTTAAATCGAAACAAAGGTAACTAAGGTATGAGGGTAGAGATGAGTGATTGGGGAAACTACATTAAAAGATGTAAAGGCGGACAGGCAATGGCTGGCATTTAAGGAAGTAATACGTGATTTGTCAGAAATTCCTTTTAAGGTACAAAGTGCCAACAACTAGAGAAATTAAAGATGATATTAAAGGAAGGGATATATAAAGCTGTCAGAAGTAGCAGGAGGTTTGATGATTGGGAGCATTTTAGAACTTCATAAAGGAGGAACAAGAACTTAACGATGAAAGGGAAAATGGAAAGAAGAAATTGGCAAGAAGCAAAAACTGATGATAAAAGCTTGGTTATGTTTTTTTTAAAAAAGACTATTGAGAGCAAATGTGAACTTTTGAAAGAGGTGGCTACAGACTTGGTTGATCTAGTTACTGTGTTGAAAATTCTCCAGATTTTGGCATGGTTCTTGCAGATTACAGAGATTTAAGAAATCTCGGGGGGAAAATTGGAGGATTATGAACCTTTATAGCTGGTGGTCATAGGGAAAATGATGTAATCTGTGATATCAAAATATCCTTATCTATTGAATTTGCTTTCAGAAAAGATGTTCTCGAGTACGTCTTTCACTTAAGAATACAGTTTTTGGAATAATGTTGTGTGCCATTCTGTATTATAGGAATATACTGTATACCCATAATGCATTTTGTTCCTCTATTTATTAAATCTTAAAACTTTTTAAGGAATGTATTTCTTGTAAATTGAGGAATTTCTGTAATGTGAAGATGAGTCATTATTGGAGTTAAAGAATGGAAATTATATTTGATCTTTGTTCTTTGAGAAAGTATCGTTTAAGTAGATGAGGGAGGACTAGTGCATGTTTTTGGATTTTAATCAGATCCCATATGAAGTCAGTGGAAAAAGGTTGGAGCACAGAATTATTGCTAATATAATGGTGTGAATTGGATCGCCTATTTGGGAAGAAAAACTGTAGGAATAAATAGTTTCTTAAGGCTGGGACTGGAGGCATACTACAGGGATTAGTGACTTGAGCCAAATAAATCACAGATTAAGAAAAATTAGCTGAGTGGAGGTAATTGTAACAAAGTGGGAATGTAAATCAAGAATCTTCCTTATTGTCATTCACCCATATGCTGTAAAACACATGGAGGAATGAAATGTCGTTTCCCCCAGACTCGCTCCACAGAGGACATGCATAGAACAAAGGACATACAATGAATGCAGACAGAAATTATGCAAGCACAATAGTGCAAAAAATGGTATATACAGGATACAAAATTAGTGCAAAACAGAGTTGGACAAAGAAAATACAGAACTCAGTGTATTGTGCTAGGTGTATAAACATGTTCAGCAGCAGCCAAAGTTGTTAGGTGCCGTTGTGCAAACCAGGACTTCTGACATGACATTTGTCTGAGACTGCCTCCAGGGTTTTCAGGAGCCTGACAGCCTGAGGGAAAAACTGTTGTACAGTCTAGTAGGTCTGGCTCGGAAGCTCCGGTACCGCTTGCCAGACAGCAGTGGGACAAATAGGTTGTTCCAATTGGAGTACAAGAGATACTCCAATGATCTTTGCAGCTGTGCTCAAAATTCTCTGCAGAGTCTTGTGGTCTGAGGTGTTACCATAGTTACCATACCAGGCAGAGGTGCAGCTGGTCAGGACAGTCTCAATGGCACCCCTGTAGAATGTGGGGAGGGCAGGTTTGCGCTCTTCAGCCACCATAGGAACAGGAGATGGTGCTGTGCTGCCTTGATGAGGGAGGAGGTGTTGGTTGACCAAGACAGGTTGTCTGCTATATGTATTCCCAGGAACTTAAGGCAGCTGACTCTCTGTACAATGCCTTTGATGCACAGGGGTGAGTGGTCAGCCTTGGCCTTTCTAAAATCCACAATCACCTCCCTTGTTTTGTCCACATTCAAGGAGAGATTATTGAATGAGCAGCAGTCCACCAGCCTCTCCACCTCCTCTCTCTAAGTTGTTTCATCATTCCTGCTGATGAGGCCCACCACTGTTGTATTATCAGCAAACTTGATGATACGGTTGGAGCTTGAGTTGGCAGAGAGCAGTCGTGGGTCAGCAGTGGATTGAGCACGCAGCCTTGTGCGGCTCCAGTGCTGAGCCTGGTGATGTTTGAGGTGGTATTTCCAATGCAAACTGACCGTGGCCTTTCAGAGGAAGTCCAGAATCCAGTTGCAGGTGGAAGTGCTAAGGCCTAGCAGGTGTTGCTTCCTTGTAAGGTTATGTGGGATGATGGTGACAAGTTGTGAATGAAGATTTAAATGGGTTTCAAGGGATACAGAAAGGCATATGAGTGGGCAACAGAATGGCAAATGGATTACAATGTGGAAAAATGAGGTTACCCTCATCTTTTATAGAATTTTTTACATAGATGGTGACAGATGAGGAAATGATGTTCAAATGGACCTGGGTGCCTTTACAGATAGGTCACTGATGTACCTGCCTTATTTTCAGGCAGTCAAGAAAGCAAGTAATACGTTGCAAGAGGATTTGAGTATGAGTTTGCTGTTTTACCTTATAATATTACCAGGAGTATTAGTGAGACTACACTTGGAGTATTATGTTTAGTTTTAGTTTCCTTATCTAAAAAGGGAAATGCTTGTAGAGGAAATGGTGCAAAGATTCACCAGACTGGTTCTAGGGTTGAAGGTTGGTCATAGGAGAGTGTGTAGATTTGATCACCTCTCCAAAGTTGTAAGAACAAGAAGTGATCTCATTTGAAGTGTACAAAATTATTAGATGGCTTGATGGGGTGGATGCAGGGAGACTGTTTCTACCCCTTTGGCTTATTTGTCTCAAAATATCTTTGAGTGTGCTGAACCTTTTTGATTTCTCTGCACCAGAGGATTGAAGACTCAGTTGCTGATTGCATTTGAAACAAATTTCTTGATATTAAAAGAACTGAGGGATATTGAGATAGAGTAGGAAAATAATTGAGGTAGAAGATCAGACACAAGCTTGTTGAATGGTGGAGCATCTTGGAAAGCTGAATGGCCTACACTTGCTCTTATATATTTGGAATGGGTTTGACAGGGTAGAGTCTAAAAGGATGTTTTTCCTAATGGGGGTTTGGAACTAGAGGGATGGCCTTGGTAAAGGGGTGCAGTCAACTAACAAAGAGGCATTTCATCTCTGGAACTTATCTTTTTGAAATGCTGTATCCTAGAGGGCTCCAGATTTCAAGTTATTTAGTATATTCAAGGCTGAGGGAGACGTGTATGTTTATAGATTATTTGCGTAGCCAGGACTTTCTGGAAATCTGAAGTGTAATATAATTTGATTTTGCAGCAGTATTATTAATAAACTGAGTAGAAAATAATAGTGCACAGATCATGCTGTCAGATTGGGTGATTTTCTTGATTATGATTTGAAAACCTCCAATTTTTGTCTCAGAGGATATTATGAAATGAGATGGGGGAGAATGTAGTACTATCCTACTGAATGTCACCCACTTGGATGGGTATCTGCTGGTGGTGGTGTTCTTGTGTGTAGTCTGCACTTGTCCTCTAAATTTGTGTATGTTTGGGACGTGCTCTAGATTCAAGCAGTTGAAATTGAGCTGGGAAAGTTATTTTTTCACTTTTTAGTGTTTTGGCTAATCCTTTATCAATTGTGTGGTGTTGCCACTATGTTCGTAATCCTTATAAGGAAAAATGGAAACTACTTCCCATTCCACTAGCAGCTAATGGTGCTTCTGTCGCAGATTTGCTGTGTAAAACAATTCTACAGTGAAGCTCCTAGTTTCTGGATGCCATAGTAACCTTTTGGCATTCATAATAGATTTTGAAAAGTTCAAATTCAAGAGATGGCACTATCATTAAAACCTCTGATTCGTGAGTTTGCTCCAGTCTGCTGTACTTTTATTGTCATGACTGAAAAAGAAAATGAGGAATATGTCCATGCAATGTAGCCAAAGCATGTACAATTGCTTTGTTAGCTCATTCAAGCAGCCTGAGCCTGCATGTCTGCAATGGGCAAGCTAGCCCAATTTTTGACAGCAACTTCCTGTGTTTTTATTGCTGTTAGACATTTCTAGGCACTTGTAAACAATTCTTTTTTTCACTAGTTCTGAATTTCCCAGAGGTAATAAAACTGCCCTGCTAGAAAGCAGTTTGGATATCCTGATTGTGTGGGAGTTATGATATTGACACTATTCCTTCATTATTATTCTGTCACTTGTCCAGTTAGCATCAGTGATCAGCATCTGTGGAGAGAAAAGCATTAACATTTCATATGTACAGTCTCATTAGAACCGAAAAATCTGTGGATAGATATAAACAACAGGAAAAAGGCTTGGGAGATCAGGAAATTGTTTCTTAATAAAGTTAGTGTTGACTGGCTTGGATAATGGTGACAGGCTGGAAAGGGAGGATGACCAGAAGGTTAAAAGTAAGAAAGATGGCTGTTGAGAAATTGCAGGTCCTTTTGTAATGTTCTGAAAATAAATCATGAAACAGTATGGACATGTTCAATTCCTGAATTTTAAAGTTTGAAACTATTGCGTTTTAATGTGTTTTCTGTAGTCCCAGTCCCCAAGACTAACAAACTACCTCTACCTCATTTCTGTAGCTAACAGTCGTTTGCTTGAATGAACAGCCCATCTATTTAAGTGCGAAACAAAAGAAAGCTGGTTACCAAGTATAGGTATTAAAATGTTCGGAGTGCTTGAGCTTTCTAGCTTGTAATTGCAGTTTCCAAGTCATTTGTTGACCCAAATTGATTATCATCCAGTCCACTTTTCTTCATTGCTTGTAATGATATGGAGTAGGTGAAAGAACAATTGTGGATTGCACTTTTGGGATTCAAAGCTGGAATGACTGACTTTGAATTCAATTGAAACTAAGGAATCACTTGCTTTTGGGATGAAATTTTTTTTTTCTTGCTAATGATTAGTCTCTCTCGTGCAAAATGAGAGAAAGAACCCCTCCATTGCTGAAGTTATTATGTAATGGGCGAGAGCACTGGATGCAGCCAGAAGGGATCAGCTGTAGTACAGTAGATTTCTGCTGGAAAAAGGTAGCTCCTCTAGCAAAGCTGTTCCCCACAGTTATAAAACCGGCATCTGCTTGACAAGATGGATGTTTGCCCAGGTATGGCCTGTTCACAAAAAGTAGGACAAATCCAAAGTCTACACATCACCAAAGTGATGGAATATGTCATTAATGACGTTATCATGTGACATTTACTTACCTGCTCAATAGTTCTCAGTTTGGGTTTTCTCAAGGCCACTCAGCTTCAATCCAACCATGGGCAAGAGCTATATTCCAGAAGTCATTTGACTTGGTATGACATGAAGGAAGCCTGGTAAAACCTGAATTAAGAGTGTCATGGAAAAACACTTGTAGTAAGAGTTGTACGTCAAAGTCAAGTTTATTGTCATAGACAGAAGTACATGTGTGCATGGACGCAATGAAAAGCTTGCAGCAGCATCACAGGAACATAGTATCATATAAGCAGCATTCACAAGAAATCATGAAGTTAACTTAAACACCATTTTTACATGGGGGGAAAACACAGAACAAAGAAAACCAAAGGAAGGTGGTTGTTGAAGGTCAACCATTCAAGCATCAGGACATTGTTCATGAGTTTCCCATTGATCTATTCATCTTCACCTGCTTCATCAATGATTTGGCTTCCATCATGGGGTCAGAAATAGGAATGTTCAATTTGATCGACAGTTGCAATAATGGATAACATATGGTATACGTATATGGGTTATATTATTGGATAATTAGAATAATGGATAATAAGCAATTTGGGTCAACAAATGATTTGGAAACCATTTGCAAGCTAGAAGATGATCAAAATTGCTCAGCAAACAGGCAGTCTCTACCTTTTATACAGCTAGATCTGGAGAGCATTGTGTGGGTTGAGAAGTGGCAGGTGATGTTTCTTGACACTTTTCTCTAGTACCACTGACTATCTCCAATTGGAGAAAGAAGATCAGAAAAAGATTTTAAAAATTCAACTGTATACCCATCAGGACCAGGAACTGAATTTACCCAAATTCATTCATTGAAGAAATTGCTTTCTTTATTTCTTCCTCTAAAATAGGTGCATCTAATATTAAACGTTCATTAAGTGATAATTTTGGAATCTTCAATTTTGTTAAAAATTCATGCATTAATGTAGAATCCTCAGGAAATTCTGATATAAAGAAGTATAAAATTCTTGAAAAGATTTATTAATTTGATCATGGTCCACCATGCAATTACCATCTTGTTTACGAACTTTAATAATCTGATGTTTAGTTGAAACAGCTTTCAGTTGATTGGCCAATAATTTACCAGATTTATCACCATGTATATA
>JARFYF010000061.1:28027220-28038683 GCA_030265395.1 Rhina ancylostomus | reverse complement strand
TGAATATAATAGTTGGCAAGTCATGTTTGACCGCATTTGGAGTATCGTATGCTGTTCTTGTTGCTATAGGAGGCTTTGGAGAGGGTGCAGAAGAGGTTCGCCAGGATGTCACCTGGATGGAGAGTATTCGCTATAAGGAGAGGTTGGACAAACTTGGATTGTTTTCTCTGGAGAATTGGAAGCTGAGCAGTGACCTGAGAGAAGATGATAAAATTGAGGCATGGCAGGGTAGATAATCTTTTTCTCAGGGTGAAAATGTTAAATAATAGAGAGAAAGCTAAAGGAGATTTGCGAGGTAAGTTTTTTTTAATACAGAGCAGCAGGTGTTTGGAACATGCTGCCAGGAATACCTGATCCTGCTTGACTATTGGGAGTGGTTGAAGGGTTCCAAAAGTAAAAATCTGCAGATATTGGAAACCTGAAATAAAAACAGGAAATGTTGGAAATAGGCAGCATTTCTGAGAATTCTGAATTTCTTTTTTAAATAAGCTGCCTCCTGAAGCAAAGGGCTACAAAAAGTACCAAAACTGTCTTCCTGGGAATAGAACCTGCTGAGGTTTGACTCAAACCCTTCATCCTGTATGTGAGCTGATGGTTTCCTGATGGACTCTCGAGGTACTTCACCATGAGAGCACCTGGGATTCAGTGCACATTCACTGAAGTGCTTCCAAATACTCTTACAATCCTTACATTTTGTTTCAACTGCCAGTTGCATGTTTGAAATCATATAATATTGTTTTCAGTAACTGAAAGCTCAAAATATAGTCTTATGTAATTATTGGGAAATCACTGGGGCAGAAGGAGGCCATTCAGTCTGTCTTGTCCATGGTAGTCAAAGCAAGGGGTTTATCATGTGTTCTCACTTCATGTGTTCATGCAGATGCTGTTTAAATAAGGTTTTCTGCCTCTGCACCTATTAAGGCAGTGAGTTCCAGACTCTCGTCACTGTGGCCAAATATATTTCTCCTCAATTACCTTATTATCCAGCTACCCATTAACACGAATCAATTCCCTCTCAGTATCAGCCTCCATGGCAAGACAGTTTGGTCCTTCCTGTTCACGATGTGTAGGCCTTGAATAACTTTATACATCTTGATTAAATCTCTACTCCTTTGTTGCAAGGTAAACACTTCCAGCATAGGTCATATCACCTTATAATGCTATTCTGCCAACTTTTGATAATGAAGTTCTCCCTGTGGAGGTATTGGATAGGACAGATATATTTAGCAGCTTAAGGGATATCTGATCATTATCCCAAAGTCAGACCCAGTGCTGAAGGTAAGGGGACTGAGGGTGTGTATGTATCGGTAGACTGAAGCATACAAGTTGAAAACAGTTTTACTAATAATTATAAAAGAAACTTGCGTCCTTTTGGGCAGCACAGTGGTACAACTGGAGCAGTGAGGTGGCAAAACCAGGGTAGCGCATCTGCCTTAGAGCACCAGAGAGCTAGGTTCAACCTTGACCTTCAGTGCCTCCTGTGTGGAGTTTGCATGTTTGTCCTGTGACTGTGGCTCTGCTCAAGGTGCTCCAGTTTCATCCCACATCCTAAGGATGTGCCGATATGTTAATTGACTATTGTAAATTACTCCTCAGTGTAGGCAAGCCATAAAGGAATCTAAGAGGGGAATTGATGGGTTTGCTAGTTGCAGGGATTGCTTGGCTGTGAGCTGGCATATGCCATTGAATTGTGGAATGGTTACAGCACAGAAGATGACAATTCAGCCCACTGTGCACCAGCTCCCTGTAAAGTACTTGCCACATACTTACCCCCATCACATCCACAGATTCTACATACTGCATAAAAAAAGGTTTTCCTCACGTCTTTCTTAATTCTCATTTGCTCTATTTTTAACTGTTTTCTCTATTCCTTGATCCCTTCTGCCAATGGAAACTGCCTCTCTCTATCCACTCTGTCCAGACCCTTCATTTATATAGTTCTATTGGATGTCCCCTCAGCCTTTCCTTCCCTAAAGGAAGCAGTCCCAGCATCTCCGGTCTTGTAACTGTAGTCCCTCAACCCAGGAACAATTTTTGCAAGTCTTTTCTGGACTGTCTCAAATGCCTCCATCTTTTCTATAATGAAGCAACCAGAATTAACACAATACTCTAGTTGAGGCCCAGCCAGTGTTTTATAATGGTTCAGCAGGCTATCCCTAATTTTATACCCAATGATTCCACTATAAAGCCCAGAAATGTACATGCCTTATCTGCTTTTTCCACCAGCTCTGCCACTCTCACAAACTTGTGCACACATAGCCCCCATGTCCCTCTGTTGCTGCATCTAGTTTAGAACAGTATCTTTTATTCTATATTGCGTCAGCTTCCTACCAAATTTCATCACCTTTCACTTGTCTGCATTAAACTTTATCTGCTATGCATTTGGCTGTTCAACCATCCTGTTCATATCTTAGAGCATAGGACAGTGCAGTACAGGAATAGGCTCTTCAGCCCACAATGTCTGGGCTGACCATGGTGCCAAATAAAACTGCTGCAATTTATTGCTCTCCTCTTCACAGTTCATAATACCAACAAGTTTAGTGTCATCTGCAAATTTAAAAATTGTGGCTTGCACCCCAAGTTTAGGTCATTAATATAGATAGTATCAGACTGAGTAAGCAAGCAGAATGCTGAAATTATGGGCATGTCCCCATAATTGAAAACACTAGATAATGTGATGCCATTAGCAGAGACTACACCAATGGCCAAATATCTACTACTAGTGCGGCCACTGGGCAATGAATAATATAAACCTGGGAATTATAACTTGTACTTTATGGAAATGCATCCTGGTCTTGTCCTGCTACAGAACTACTTCCACTGTATGTAGTTCTACAATGTTGCTGCAGTGATCTTGCACAGTGGATAAGTGGTCAGTCCTGACAGTCTGAGTTATTCAGTTGCCAAGTCACTGGAAAGCTCAGCCCCCATTTCCAGCATCATCATCTATATACAGCTCCATAGTAGATGGAGGTCATTTGGCCCATTAAGCCAATGCCAAATCTTAGAGGAATTCCATTCCCTAATTAATTTCCCCTATAAACTATTCTCTCCACACCCCCATCAATTCTATCACCTGCACTGTACAAGGGGGTAATTTATAGTGGTCAATTAGCGCATCAACGTGTCTGTGATGCGGGAGGAAACTAGAGCACCTGAAAGAAGTGCATGTGGTTTTAAGGAGAATGTGCAGGATTGAACCTAGGTCTCTAGAACTGTGAGGCAATAACTCTACCAGCTACGACACTGTGCCAACTTTTGGAGAAGATCCACCTGTGGTTCTTTACCACATTGCCTCAGATGTCGTGGCTCTGCTCAGTGGCATTACAAGGACTGCTTTCCCTTTGAAACACAACAGCAACTGAGTAATAACGAGCAATCTGACTGCAATCAGGTACAAGAATTAAAGGACAAATCATGGGGATAGAGATCATCATTCCTGTACTGCAAAACAAAATATTGCAGATGCTAAAAATCTGAAAATAAAACCAGAAAATGCTAGAAGTATTCGCAGGCAATGCTGCGTCTGTGAAGAGGTTATTCCCTCACTGATGTCAGAGTGCATGCACCCTGCTAATTCTTGTATTCGCTAATGGTGTTAATACAGACTTTGGCTCAGGAAATGTTTCTTCCCCTTCCAATAATGGAAGCAGTATCTCTTTGCTTTTCAACTTCTGTCCTTCACCACTCTATCCTTTCCAATCATTTACCATTAACTTCCTTTTCCTGTAAGACCTTGGAGGGTGGTGTCAACTTCCACCTACATGCCCACCACCTCCAAACCTCCCCATACAAGACTATGTACCTGTCCAAATGTCTTTTAAATGTTGTTATTGCACCTGCCTCAACCACTTTCTCTGGGAGTTCATTCCAAATACTTTCCATCCTTTGTGTGAAAAAGTTGCCAGAGTTCTGAAGTATTTATAGATAATAACTCCATTTTTCAGAATGATAATAATAGTTGCAATTTTAAGATTTCAACAAATAAATTTCTGCATGAGTGACCAAATCACGTGAATTCAGATTTAAGTTGTAGATGGCTTGGAAACTTGGACAATTAGTGAAGTCTCAGACTCCATCCTTTTTATAAATTTAGCATTTACTCCATGTAAGTACAGAAGGCTTTATTAGTAAACTTCTGATGTTTAATTTTTAGCACACGTTGCCAAATCCCTAAAAGCCTCTGGAAAAAGATGTTTGAATTGATTTTTATCTAATAGAAGATTTGAATTAGGTGAGATCTGGTCCTTCCTCTCGTTCCATATTCTGGATTGAAATTTAAAAAATTGTAGCCAAATTGTAGAAGTAAAAATTGGAAAAGGAGCATTGACATTTTTTCATTAATAGCTGTAATGTTTTAAAGTCAGCAAGCCTCTGTTTCTGGGGAGAAAAACAGTTGAAGAACAGATACTTTCTGTACTTTTTGAGAAACTTTTTATATGCTCATGATGATGTTGACCCGGAGTGCCGCTATGCTTTATCTGTTGACTCAGTCACTTCTTGGGGTTGGCAAGTGAGCAGGACAGCATTTGGCACTGATGTCGTGAAGGGTGGGATACTTTCCCTTGGACCAGGATTTGGTCCCACCATTTGATTGCAGGTCCCGTCAGATCATTGTCCTTCACTGATGGAATGGACTAACGTTCTGATACCTTGGCAGACACTTCAGCATTTATCTTGGTCTCTGGTTGCTTGTCTGGGCTGGCATGTGCTGTCCCTTTTTTTTCTCTGCCTGGCATCCTTGGTAGGAGGAGCAGGGATTGATTCCTCAACTCCCATTGAGGTGAAGGCCCAATATATTCAAAATTGCTATTAGAGTTGAGCTTTAGAACTTATTGGAAAAAAATCTTGTTAATGACTCTTGTTGACTAGGTTGTTGTCTTGGCTTTGAAGGCCACAGGGAGATAAAAGTAATTTTTATATGCATTGAGCATGGCTCAAGAAACGTAATTGCATAAAGTTTTTTAGCTTTTGCTCCAGTGTCTCATCTAGTTAATAAAGAAGTTCAAATTTTGGGAGTATATCTCTGAAAGCAATCAGACAAATTTCTTTTTCAGTAGTGTCTGGTTATGGTGATCCTGATTCGCTTGCAGCTGCTATTAAGGCATTTCCTGTGTGTTGGACAGTGCTAGGTTGTAATGTTCTGTGACATTCTGCACATTGGACTATTCAGTGAGAGCTGCTAATGTTTTCTCTCTCCACTTTCACTTCCAAGGGCATTATCAGTCTAATGGAGCTTATTTGTGTGAAATGAGCTGAGTTGGTTCTGCCTTTTGGACTTCATATCAGATGCTGTTTAATGAATTTTCTGCCTATTTAACTTTGTCCAAACCATCTGTTAACTGATGAGTAGCTGTCCTGAAAGTAGAGGAAACCTAAAGGTCAAGTTGACTGTACAATGACACATTTGGCAGGAAGAAATTGAATCTGCATTGAAGATCAACTTCTGACCAAACATATTCTTGATTGACTTGCCTTTTGGGACCTGAAAAGGCATACTTGTCCCTGCAAGCTAAAATTCCTCCCTGTTGGGTTCATCATTTAGCAAAGCCAGTGCCCTAACAAATGACAAGCAAACTTGCAGAGAATGCATCATGGTTGAGAATGGAAATATTAAGAACATTAAGAGAAATTTCTGTGCAAAGCAAATTTAAACATTAAAGGGTATTTCTTTTAAAGATGGAATTTATTGTAAAGCAAAATTGTATCTTTATTGCGGGATGCCAGAGTGTCTCAAACTGCATTTCAGAAAATAAAATAGATTGTTCGCATGTTCAAGGTAGAAATGCTGTAATAATTGAACAGGACTAAGTGATAAAACAATTTGAATGGAGTTGTACAGTTTGCTGAAACTCAAACTATTTCAGCATTACACCTTCATGTAAGTTGGGAGAATTTGATTTAGAAAAATGCATCATGTTATTTGGTGTAAGAATCTATACTTATGAGTATCATTACAGTTGAAATGAAGTTAGGAACTTGGGCAGTGCTTGATAGAAGCATAAACACACCTGTTATTACTATATCAGAAATCGAGTTTTACTGGTTAAAATCTATCATTGGATCAGCTTAGACAGATGGCAAGCCTGCACCTTTTGTTTTGACATTGCTTTGAAAATAATTGTGTTTTCATGTGTGGTTTTTGATCTTGAACTGAATTATTAATTGGTTGTTTGGACATGCTATGAAAGTCTTCTACAGTTGTTAAAAGTTGAAATTTAAAAACGAAAGATTTCTTTACATCTTAATGTTTCCATATTTAAGTTTATTTATACTTTGTGCCTTTTGAGATTTTAAAGAAGGAAAAATGAGTGAAACATATGTAGATGTACTGTAAGTTATCTGATTATCTTCTACTTAGACCAACATTTATGTATGTTTGTATACACCTTATACATTGAAATATGTAATCACGAGTGACGGAAGTAGCGGTGAAAAATTTTGTTCTTTGCAGTTGACGTTTGGGAAGGTTCTGCTAATGGATAACCATATATCACACCTGAATACAGAATTTTTTTAGTAATGTCATTCGAAGAAGGAAAAAATACATTCTGAGTACAAGGTTGCTATTTGTGCAGAATGAATTTTGTTTTCCTTTTGCATTTGGAAAATTAAATTAAACTATCTGCAGAATCTGAAGATTTGCTAAACTTGCTGATGAGCATGAAGGGAGTTGTGAAGAACACATGAAACTGTAGAGGGACATACCGGGGAAGAGAATGGGCAAAGATCTGTTAAATGAAGTATAATGTGGGAATAGGTGAAATTCTCTGTGAGCAAAGAAAAGTAAGTGTATTATCAAAATGATAACTTGAAGAACTCTGATATCTGGGCGTCTGAGTGCATGATTTGCAAAATGATAGCTTGGAGGTGCTGCAAGAAATTTCTGTATTTGCAAAATAATGCAGTAAACTTGTCCAACAATTTTCAGTTCAACATAATTACTGTAGTTTCTTACCTAAATCTCTGACCTGAGCATCTTTATCAAAGGTATGGCTCTGCATCTGTCATCCCACAATCACTGATTTTCTGCCGATGTAGCTTCCTTGCATTAGTTGACATTGTTCCTGGTTCCCTCTCATCTCAATCTTTTTAAATCAGCCATCAACACCATGTCCTTCAAAAACTTGCCCTGTCACAGTATTGAAAGTGCTCTTACCAAATTCACCAATACGTCCTAAATGTTTTGACAGGTATTCCTTTCTTCTATGTACTTAATCTGTCTTCAGCTTTTGTGCTTGACAGTGTCCTCCCTGCTAGTCCCACTCCACTGTTGCCTATTTGAATCAGAGCACTCTTGCGTGTTGCCACATCTTTAACTATTCAATGGTAGTCAGAAAGTCATCTGTAGTTGCTGCTTTTCCCATGCCTGCATCACTATTGCTGCTTTTCCTTTGGAATCTATCCTTGGTGCTCCATTATGTAAATTTGGCTTTGGCAACATCTTAAAGTGTTATTTCCATATGTATATTGACGAGACCTCCAACGATCTCCTTTAGGCTGGTACGCTGCTTGTCAGTTATTTGATACTCGATGAACAGAAGTTATCTCCAATTTTCCCGTTTATAAAGTCTTCTGACCCCATCGTAAGCATTAGTGCACTTCAAACCACTGTACCTCTCTGACAGCTGTGTGTAACTGAACTAGACTTGTCACAACCAGGTTGTTGCATTTCACTGTAAGATATGCACATCTGTGTTGTCACTAAACTAGCCCACTTCTGGATTAGTAGCACCACCTGACTCCTTATCTGCCCATGTGCTATTGAAACTCTCATCCTTGACCTCATTATTTGCTGGACTTGACCAATCCCATCTTACCTCCCTCATGCATCCTTTGTAAAGTTAGCCATCTGTATACAATCAAAGCAACTTGGCCAATGCCAAGACTCAGTTGAGTAATGCCTCGCTTTCAAAATTCATATTCTCACTTTCAAAGCACTCTAGGGCTTTGTCCCATCATTTCTATAAACTCCATTCTTTTGCACTGTATTTCAGGCCTCTGGCCACATGATCAATCACATTTAACCAATATCACTTTGTGGCCAGACATCCATTTTGTTTTGATAATGCATCTTCAAAATGCTTTTGAATATTTTGTTGTTTTGGTATGTATTTGTTTTTAAAGGATGATAAACTGCAAGCTGAGGGAAGGAGAATAGTGATGGATAGAAATGTTGTACAGTTAGATACTCTTAAGTTTTCAATTTGGAAACCTAACTGATGTGGAAGGCAAGATTTGGTCAAGTTGTGAAAAGCTCTTTTCTATAGATCTATAAAGCAACCTTAACAAAAGGAAATATTAATGTTAAATTTATGGAAACAGCTATACAGAATTTTATTCAGGGCTTTCATTTGTTCATTAAAGAATAATTATAATTTGCTTTTTAGCATTTAATGATAAAGAGATTTTGTATTGGACCTGCAGTACTTGTGTCAGTGCACTGGATGGTGTGGTCTGTCAGAGGACTGTTTCAGTTCTGAGATCTTCAATCCAAGCTGAGCCTCCTTTACCAACTTGGGAGTGTCTTGGGAGGGTAGCATCAAAAACATTTTCCAAGCACAAAAATGCATATGATTTTTTTACTAATTGGCAGTTCATTTGGAGGTTCAAGGATAAAAAATGTTACTGGGACTTTTTTTTGAGGTTGGGGCTAAGGTATGTGGTTGGAAAAGAGCTGAGGGAGCATGTTTTGCTTTTGAAGGTGTCTTAAAATTGCGCTGGTCTAAAAGGGAACATTGTGTGACTTTTGTGCTTTCATCCTATTGTAGTGAGCACATTCAGGTAAAAACTGGAAATGAAGTTCAAAATTATCGGAGTGCATTCCTTCATTTTAAGAATCTCCAAAGAAGAAATCTGGCAGGATGCTATCAGTCTTATCAGTATTTAGAAAATGATTAAAGAATGTTATTGTACTATAACAACATTTTCAAGAAAATGATTTAGTAAATACTGACACCTTCATTGAGAGTTATCTTCAGTCTCAGTAACATAGCATTTTCTTTTGATAGTAATGGAAGAACGAACAGGTACAAGTTCTTGGGGATCATCTGACCAGCCAAGTCCACCATATGAATCTTCAAGGGTAAGTTGGCTTCATTTCTAACATTTTTCTTATAACGTGCAATCCAGTTCTGGTATCAAATCAATTATTTCTATTGTATGTAATTTTAATGATTGTATGTTGAGTAATTTTCATTTTCTAATAATTCTATTGAATTCCAGCGATGGAAAAAAATCAATTTTGTTTAAAAGCAGTGAATTGATTGAGCTTGAGTAGATTGAGTGTATCTGTACTTGTTTTTGCCAGATGCAATTCTGAAGGAATGTGAAAACTGATTCCTTACCTTTTTGTTTTTCTCAGAATTGTTGCAGTCATGACTGACATTACCTTCACAAGTCCTTAACTGTTTACTGTAACCCTTACAAAGCTTAGGTGCATTGTAAGACAAATTGGGGAAGGAGGTCAACAAGGAGTTTCAGGATTTCGGTAATCATTGAGAAAATGTGCATCATGAAGGGGAAAATGATGATGATACTTCAATGTGCTTTTTTACTTTTGAGCCTTTTTCCTTAATGGTTCTCTCTGTGACTCTAGTTGGAATAGGTGAGAATGGAAGACCAATTGAGGAGGGATGTAAGTTGGAAAGGGGAAATTTGTCATTTGTCAACACATTGACACTATTGTTATGAATAGGTCAAAACTGTTGCCTTATTGAACCTAGATTATAACGAGGGAGAGGAAAAAGTGATCTATGCTTGTTAGAGTTTGGAAGGATGAGAGGTGATCTCATGTCATCAAAATAAAATTTTTAACAAAATTGACATGATGGATACTATTTCCTTGCACTGAAGAGTCTTGACAATGGGACATAATTTCAGAGTATGGGATTGGAAGTTTAGGACTCAGATGAAGAGATTCATTAACTCCATGTATCGAATCTTTGTTCCACCTGCAGAGGGCTGTGAATGTTCAGTTTCAAAAAGTTTTTGTTGATTTTATAATGCATTAATGTTAATTTTCTATAGTTTTACACTGAAATTATTGGCGGTTGAATACTCTGGCTGCATCCTGTATATTTTTTATGCTTTGCTTGAGTTGATAACTGTATAATACAGTTTTAAGGAAATGGCTTCTCTTGGCATTTTTTTTCCCCAACTGAATTCCTTGTGTGCTTTTTTTTGTTAATGCATGTAATTTTGCAAAGGTTCGCATAGCAATATTCCACATGTTCCATTACCAGCCAAGTAAATTAACCCACAGTATGGTTCTATGAACTTCAGTAAGAATTTTAATTGTAAAATATAATCCCTTATTTCCTACATTTCAATTGCATTTCAGTCCTGTCATTGACATGTAAAATCAATGAAGCTCCTGGTTTCTGTGGGTTTTCTGAAAGAGCATCGTGCAGCATTGTTGCTGCTTTGTGCTAAGTAGACCTAACATTGAAACTTCGATCAGTAGGGATTTTAGGGTAAGTTGTGTTGCCCATATTCAAGTCAGAAACATTGCAGTTGTTGTCCAGTATTACTTATGTTGGTAAGGAAATAATTTGACAATGTTCCATGGTGATATTGGCAGTGCATTAGACTCTTCAACATTTTGGATGTTAAAAAGTCTAATATTTGTGCCGTAGAACCTTACAACACAGAAGTCATCTCTATTTTTATTTGTCTGAAAAATAATTGGAATCCCTAACACCATTCTCCCCTCTGCCCTGCTCTTGACTAATATGAAACTTAATTCGCAAAGTAGGTGGCCAGTGGTGTGACTGTAGTGACTTGGTGAGAAAAGGTGGAAGAATGGGAGTGCAGTTTAAAATGGGGCAGTTACAAGAAGGATAATGAAGATTTTGTCCAAGTCGTAATTGAGACAAAGACTGAACAAATCTATGGTTATCACCATTTTGGAGAATGAAAGTTGTTGATGCATCTCTTGACTTTGTATAACTGAAAATGCTGGGTTTTGCTGAAAACTAACAATGTAAAAATAAAAAGAAATTGAGCTGGATTTAAAATAAGCCAAAGCATAAGTAATAAAGGGCAACTTAGCTTTTCCTTCATCACCTTGATCTTTCTCCTACTATCCTCATAGAATGACGATTATGAATCTGAGTGAGGTCTAAACTGACACAGTATCAGAATGATGTTTTCCCCCAGTGCAGTGCTGGAGAAATCCAGGAAAGTGCTCACTGGACCTTGCAGATGGACTCCAGTGATGGAGTGATTTGTCAGACATAGCTTTCTCTCTGACTTTGTCAGTAAGGTGCAAACTTCTATGCTGAACAGCACATGGAAGTCTAGGATCTGAGTTTTGGGACAGCCAGTAAAAGTCAGAATAATGTGACTAATAATGAATGGAGGTCGGTGACCAGTGGTGTACCTCGGGGTCTGTATTGGGACCCTTACTCTTTGTGATTTTTATAAATGACCTGGATGAGGAGGTAGAGGGGTGGGTTAGTA